>CM033647.1:28611959-28633646 GCA_019512145.1 Engystomops pustulosus | reverse complement strand
GTTCTACCATTACCCTATAGACAGAGGGCCTTACACTAGGGGGGTTCTCCTTACCTAAGGGACAGTTGTAAGAGAGAGAGGCAGTCTCTACACATCCACCACGACAGGGGGCAGCCTACACCTAGCGGAAAGGTGGTTCTACCATCACCATAGCAAGGGGGCCTCCTCTACACCAGCAGAGGAGAGGCGATTCTACCATCCCATAGGACAGGGAGCATCCTACCCTACAGTGTGATGCGTTTCTACATTAATATGAGACAGGGGCTTCCTCTACACTGAGGAGAGGCGATTTCTACCTTCACATAAAGGGGGCATCCTCTACATACCTACGAGTTAGATGCGGTTTCACTCATACCACTAGACAGGGACATTCGCTCTACTCTAAGAGAGAGGCAGTTTACTACCATCACCATAGACAGGAGCTTCCCTCGAAGGCGTGTACTACCATGACGGCACTCTCTCGAGAGAGAGGTTCAATTCTACCATTCCTAACAGGGGCACATCTACACCTAGAGGGAAGTGTTCATAAAACTCTACCATGCCATTAGACAAGGGCCATCCTCTACACAGAGAGAGGCGATTCTACATCACAGATAGACAGGGAGGTCACTCTACACACCTATGAGATGCGGTCTCACCATTACCATAACAGGGATCCTCTACACCTAGAGGAGAAGTGGATCTACCATCACCATAGACAGGGGCATCCTCTACACCTAGGGAGCGGCGGTTCTACCATCACCACAGAGCACTGCAGGGGGGGAGTTCCCGGTTTAAGACATTTAACAATTGCCGCTAAGCGCAACAGAATTGTGTAGCACGACTCATGTTAAAGGGACACAAAAAAAAAATTGGTGCACTCTGTTGGGCAGTTGCAAGAGCGCCAGATCAAAAAATGTGCTAACCAGAAATTCCGGAAGCTGGCACCGCCCCTGTACACATTCTATCAGATTCACTAAGAACAAGTACAGTATTTCTGCACGTAGAGAGACCTTGACACTGTTTTGTCGGAGTAAAGTCCTGGGTCTTGTCTACGGCATGGTGGCCGTTCCAGTAGGTTTGAGGATCAAACTCCCAATCAAGTGAACGATGGACGGAGACAGCAATTGTTTATATGTACCGTACACAGTGGACAAGAAACAAAATACTACTCCCTGGGTTCTGTCAATGTAGGGAATAGCCTGATCAGGATAAGTGTGTGAGGGCGAGGTGTCAGCTCCCTAATTGAGTTCTGATAGTTGTGATGGAACCCTCTCTAGAATAGGTAATAGACAGGTTATGCCAGTCACAACACTCTATCCCCTACATACAAGACCTAGATATGTACTTGAGTGATCAGTGTGGTCCCCAGCAGTTGTAAATACCCATGATGGATCAAAGAAGGCGATTCATGTCCCGCCACTTCTGCACCGATATGCGCATACGCAGACTTAGATCTAGCAGACGCCCGCAGCATATGAGAGCTCCTGATCAAACAAACCGGCACTAGACTGCATAGCAGCGCCAAGGGACGCAGGTAGACAGGGACATGTATGTAGACTTGGGTATTGTCACAAGGCAATATGTAAAAGGTTCTTCTATTTAATTATGTAGAAGCTTTTGTAAGTCAGTGGGGAGAAAAGAAATTTTATAAAAGAACAGCAGAGAATCTCGCTTACAGCAATGCAACGTAATTTTTAACAGTAGCAGTAGTAAATGTGGAAGCACGGTTACAACGCTGCAGCGGAACGCCCCTGTTAGGCTGTAAGGATTATGTTTGTGCGGTAAGCCAACAGTGCAGCAGCACTTGCAACACAATAACGGACACAAATACTTGGTAAATACACGTGCAAAGAACGTGCAAACGTTTTTGATACATGTATTTATTAACTGTGGTGTCTGCCCCAATATTAGGTCGCGGCTGCCTATGCCAGACGTCAACAAAATAATTACTGTGGCTACAACATTAAAGTGCGCTGTTCAGCTGTGGACTGATCGGACAGTTGCACCAGATTTATTATGAGCGACTACACAGGAATTGTGTCGCAGACAGGTCTATTCACCAAAAAAAAAAAAATTGTTGCACACCCATCGAACATGGTCGGGGGGTGCGAAATTTGAGAAGACCGGGCAGCCAAGTTTTGATTATAATCTGGCCGCTCTGCACAATCCACACAACAAACTTGCACATAGTACAAAGCTGCATACTTTTGATAAATGTGGGCCCATTGTATTGGATCTATGGATGGGTTAGGCAAGTGCCTTCTTTTACTTCCATACGCAGCAAAGCCAAAGTTTCATGGATATAACTTTTAATGTAGAATGATAACGAGAACGACTTCCAATTTTTGAATCCTCCGTTGAATTGCTTTCTGTGTGACAAACTACCATGAAATGACTGAAAGTGAACAAATTAAACACAACTCCCTGGTGTAGGCCCTTGTAAATTGCTTTCTTTCTCCATTCCTGGATTATCAGGAGTAGATGTGTTCCGATGGAGAGAACACCTTAGTCACTGATACTTTACATTAGTAGCTGAAAAGATTGTTAGGGGATGATATTTAAAGAATTAAAGCAAATGTATGGGGGAGAATAGAGTAAATTTTACTCACAGGGCCTTTTATGCAAGTTATATCGCCATCCTTGTCCATTTCATCTAATGACAATCCTTCAAATATGGGCATAACGTTTAGAAAAAGCCTTCTGTAAGGACAATCTAAATAAGCACGTAGAAAAATATACTAAAATGAGGCATGTGCAGGGATGTTTCTAATGTGAAATTTTAATACCAGTTGGGCTGTGGCGAGAGAAAAGGGACATCCTCTAGGCATACGAGTGAGGGAGGCGGTTCTACCATTGCAATAGACAGGAGGCTTTCTTACACCTGAGGAGAGGTGAGAGTATCCATCACATAGACTGGGGTGCGTCCTCTACCACCTAGAGGTAAGAACGAGGCAGTTCTTACCACACCATCGACAGGGGGTGCATCCTCTACCACCGAGGAGAGGCGGGTTCTACAATCACCATAGACAGGGAGCATCTCTAAACCTAGAGGAGATGCGGATTCTAACCTTATCCATGAGACAGGGGGGCATCCTTCTACACTAGAGGAGATGGGGTGATGATTCTACCATAATCATAGAAGGGTCATCCTCTACACCTAGAGGAGAGGCGCGTTCTACCATTACATAGACAGGAGGCATCCTCTACACCAGAGAGAGGCGGGGTTCTACAATACCATAGACAGGGGAACATCCTCTACATCTAGAGAAGAGGCATTTCTACCATCACATAGAAAGGGGGCAGCCTCTAAACCTAGAGGAAAGGGGGGTTCTACCATCACCATTAGACAGGGGGCATCCTCTACACCCAGAGGAGAGGCGATTCTACCATCCACCATAGCCAGGGGAGCATCCTCTTTACACCTAGAGGGGATGCGGTTCTTTTTGACATACCATAATATAGACAGGGGGCATTCCTCTACACCTAGAGGAGAGGCGATTATACATCACCATAGACAGGGGCATCATCTACACCTAGGAGAGGCGGTTCTTGATACATTACCATAGCCAGGGGACATCCTCTACATCAAGAGAAGAGGCAGTTCTACCATCACCCTAGACAGGATGGATCCTCTACACCTAGAGGAGAGGCGGGTTCTACCATTACCATAGACAGAGGGCCCTACACTAGGGAGGGCGTACCTACATAGGCATTGCTACAGAGAGAGAGGCTAGTTTCTCACATCCACCAGACAGGGGGCAGCCTACACCTACGGAAAGGTGGTTCTACCATCCACCATAGCAAGGCGGGGCCTCCTCTACACCACAGAGGAGAGCGATTCTACCATCACCATAGACAGGAGCATCTCTCACCCTACCAGATGTGATCGCGTTTTACATTAACATAGACAGGGGCTTCCTCTACACATATGAGGAGAGGCGATTTTAACCATCACCATAAAGGGGGCATCCTCTACAACCTCGAGAGGATGACGGTTTCTACTCATTCCACTAGACAGGGACATCGCTCTACGATCTAAGTGAGAAGAGGGTTTCTACCATCACCATAGACAGGTGATCCCCAAGATAGGGTGTACTTACCATCGGGGACCTCCTCGAAGAAGAGGTTCTTCTACCATGACCTAGACAGGGGCAGCATCTATCACCTAGAGGGGAAAGTGGTCATCTCTACCATACCATTAGACAGGGCATCCTCTACACCTGCCCATTCTATGGAATGGTAGAACTGCATCTCTCTAGGTATAGGGATGCCCCTGTCTATGGGCAATGGTAGAACCCGTCCTCTCTCTAGGTGTAGAGTATGCCCCTGTATTGGTGATGGTAGAACCTCCTCTCCTCTAGACGTAGAGGATGTCCCTGTCTAGTGGTGGATGGTAGAACCCACCTAACCTCTAGGGTTAGAGGATGCCCCCTGTCTATGGTGATGGTAGAATCGCTCCTCCTCTAGGTGTAGAGGAAGCCCCTGTCTATGGTAATGGTAAGACCGCCATCATCCTTAGGTGTAGAGGTGCTCCCTGTCTATTGTATGTAGAATCGCCTCTCTCTTGGTTGTGGGCATCCTCTACACCTAGGGAGCGGCGGTTCTACCATCACCACAGACAGGGACATCCTCTACACCTAGAGGAGAAGTGGATCTACCATCACCATAGACAGAGAAAACAAAAAGAAAGAAAAAAGAAAGAAAAAAAAAAGAAAAGAAAAAAAAAGAAAAAAAGAAAAGAAAAAAAAAGAAAGGAAAAAAAAAAAAAAGAAAAAAAAAAAAGAAAGAAGAAAAAAAAAAAGAAAAAAGAAAAGGAGCAGGAAAAAAGGGACGCACCCCCCCCAAATCCCAGAAATTTTTTCGGTATATTCAATCAAAAAAAATGGGTCACAACAGGTTGGACCCCTTTATTCTAAAATGGGGCATCGGTGAATGGAGAACCAGGAGAAGGCGAGTCCCGACTAGGTTTTTTACCTCAGTTTTATCCATAAAGAGAACTTCTGACGTGGGTGTGTCATGCGGTTCATGGATCCTGTGATAGCTAGGCTGTGGGCTACATTTAGACATTTCCAGCTAAAGCTCAATAAAATCAATGTGTACACCATCTCCTGGACAGAGGGTTTACAACCCCGCGTTCTTAAAGAACTCATTCTGTATTGCTGACCGCTGGCTAAAATCTTCATGGAGTTTTTTCCCTCTGGTCATGTCTGGTGTTGTGCCAAGTGACTGGCGCCAAGGCAAAATTGGTGCCAATATAAAAAAAGGCTCTAGAACTTTGCTGGCAACTTCAGGCTGTACAGCTTAACTTCCATTGTGGGGAAAGTATTGGAGGTTGAGTAAAAAGACTACATCACTGGAAGTATGTGACTCAATAGTATATAATAAGTACAGCCAGCATGGGTTTACTAAGATAGAATTGTCAAACTAACCTTATTGCATTGTATGAAGAGGTGAGCAGATGCCATGGATGGAGACAGCTTGGATATTGTGTTCTTGGACTTGTCAAAGTGCATTTGACCACTGTCCCATGACCGCCTGATGGGTAACATTAGGGCTATTGGATTGGCGGCAGTAAATCATTTGCAATTGATTGAAAACTGCTGAGATCGTAGCCAGAGAGTTGTGGTCAATGAATTCCATTACTCTTATAGGAATGGTCACCAGTTTATAAGTGGTGTACCTCAGAGTTCTTGCGGCCCTACTATTTAATATATTTATGAAGTGATATAGCTAGGTAGGAAGTTAATGCACTGTGTCTATTTTGCTAGATGAACACCCAAACTGTTTATGTAATACAGTCTAGTGCGGAATGTTCATAGGCTGCAGGGGTACTTTGGTACAAACTGAATGTTGGTATCCACTTGGCAAATGAGGTTTAATGTGGATAAATGTAGTTATGCACCTGGGGGCCAATAATCCAAAGGCAAAATATTTCCTTGGGGGAGTAAATCTGGTGAGTCCTTGTTGAGAAAGGACTGGGGTACTAGTCGATCATAATTGAATAACAGCAGCAATGTCAATCAGCTTCTCTAAAGCCAGTAGGATCGTTCATGTATCAAAGTTGGTATGGACTCTCGTGATAGGATGTTAATATTACCACTATACAAGGCTGGTTCGGCCACACCTGGAAATGCTGTCCAGTTCTGGGCACCGTCCAATAAAGGATGCCCTGGAGCTGGAGAGGGTTCACGTAGAGCCACAAAAATGATAGGGGTATGGAGGGTCTCAGTTATGAGGAAGATTAAAACAACTAGATTTATTTAGTCTGGAAATAGACGACTACGAGGGGACAGATTATTTATTTAAATAATGAATGGTCCATACAAAAAATATGGTGGGAAGTTGTTTCAGATTAGATCAAATCAAAAGACGAGGGGGCCTGTCTCCGTTTGGAGAAATCAAGGTTTAATCACCGAGGCGACAGGGCTTTTTACTATTAGACGGTCAATCTGTGGAATAGCCTGCCTCAGGCGCTGGTCACAGCAGGGACAGCGGATAGCTTCAAGAAGGGGTTTAGATCCTTTTTACACCTAAATAACATTGATGGTTATTTATTAGAATTGTTTCCCCTAAATCCCTTCCTCATCAAATCCCTTCCCTTCTGTGTTGAACTTGATGGCAAGTGTCTTTTTTTCACCGTAGAGAACTATGAACTATGAAGACTAAGACAAAATTTTTTTCCCCAGTGAACAATTGGAGTTTCACATTTTTTGCTGTAATGGACCAAAGATTATCAATAAGCTTCTTACAGCACCTTTAATGAGTCTCTGGATTCTCCCCCAAATGGTAATGAAAAAACTTACCCATTACTAGGGTACTCCTCTTTGTACTGCTTGGTTGCTATGTTTATGGTTAAAAAGCCACACCCTCTTACACACAATACACAATACATTTTTTAGCATAGGTTAACAGGGTCTCATTTACAGTTGATGACCCCTTTTTAATCTGTAATTAGAAAAGGGGCGGCTGAGTGAGTAGCACTTCTGCCTTGCAGCACTTGGGTCCTGGGTTCAAAGCCCACCCAGGTCAACATCTGCAAAGAGTTTGTATGTCTCTTCCATGTTTGCGTGGGTTTCTTCCGGGTACTACTCCGGTTTCCTCCTCCCACTACCCAAAATACACTGTTAGGTTGTTTAGATTGTGAGCCCCAATGGGACAGGGACCAATTTGACATGCTTTGTGGCAATGCTCAATCTGTGTGCTTATATAAATAAAGAATTATTATAAAAAGAATTATTATATATGAGATAATGCAGGTCCCTCTGTATTTGGAAGATGCGGTGCATCCATTTGATGTATGGGTGGTGCTGTGTAATTCCGTGATGTACTGTGGGACAGTGAACATTTGCTGCATGTTAACCTAGCGATCATAACCAAAGCCAAGTGGGTCCTATGATCTCATATTTTCAGAGAACCTTCTGATTAAAGGGATTAAGCGTTGTAACAGTGGATTGCTCCATTTTGTCACAGGACAACCTGAGGACACATATCTGCTGGGGGCGGCAGCTATACACATGGATTTCCAGCGACATGGAAATTGCATGAAATGTCTCTTGAAGACAAGTGTAGAAGAATCACACGCGCCCTTAGTCACAGGATGAAGGAGCAAGGATTATGTGTATTAATATAACACTGTTTACAGGCAGATTGTCCCTTCACTTACTCTTCTTCTAAAATGAGAAAGCCATTCTGTGCTGGTTTCCTATACGGCTTTCCATAGGTAATGGTTAGAATAGCTGCAGTTTTGGTCAATGTCATATAACTAGTGAGCTAGGATGATCTTATAGCAGGATGGCACTGAGCAGTGTGCCCCTGGATCCTGCCCCTGGGTACTTGTTCTTTTGTCCTTTTCACATGGGTCAAAGAAACTGAAAGATGCATTAAAGGTAACCTTCACGACCCCCCCCCCCCCCCCCACCACACCATCACACACACACAGTAGCTCACATTTATCTATAACGGTGCAAACTGTACTATGTGCAGTTTCCCTTTTTCGTGTGCAGGGGGCGCCAAGTTCAGGAATTGTGGCACCCGTAAATCATCTGGCACCCCCTGCATTGCTCTAGCAGAGTGCACCAACTTATTTTTGGTGCACATTTAAAGAGGACTTGTCACCTTGTAAAAACGGCACTAGGAGCTGCTTAAAAAGTAAGCAGCTCCTAGTGCTAAAACAAACGCAGTAGTGTTACACTGCTAGCGTTATCATAAACTTCCGATAATGCTTGCAGACACTGCTGCGATGTACAATAGGAACGCCGGACCACACTCAAAGCGGTCCGGCGTATTCATGAGGGGGCGACCCGAGGCACTGCCTCTTCCCCTGACTGCCCTGCTCCCTCATGAATACACTGGACTGCTTTGAGAACTGTCCAGCATTTCTAGTGTACATCGCCGCAGTGTCTGCTAGCGTTATCAAGGTTTCTAAAGGGATATGAGGCACCATTCTACTACTTTTTTGATGCTCCCTGTTACTAAAGATCCTGCCTTGAAGGCGGGGGGGCAGCTCCAGTCAGGCTACCCCGCTTCCTAAATAATGCTTATACTGCTAACCCGGCCCCCATCAAAAATGAGAGGCTTGAGACAAACGCTGGCTGTCTTCAAAAATCTACTTTTATGGGCAGCATGGTGGCTCAGTGGTTGACACTACATCCTTGCAGCACTGGAGTCCTGGGTTCAAGTCCCATCCCGGTCAATATCTGCAAAGAGTTGTTCTCTCTGTATTGGCATGTGTTTCCTCCCACACTCCAAAACATACTGGTAGGCTGATTAAATTATGAGCCCCATTGGTGACAGGTCTGGCAAGCTCTGTGCAGCGCTGTGGAATCTGTGTGTGCTATGCAAATAAAGCAATTATTACTTTTAACTATGTTAATGACCCTGAAGAGCTCCTGGGCTCCCCTTCACATGTGAACGCACCCTAAGCATCATTGAGGGGGAACAGAGAAATCAATTAAGGTCTAATCCCATGGATAAAGCCATCAGTGGAACATGTATAAAGACATCTAACAGGTCCTGTGTGTGGTGCGTGGACGGTTCCCTGGAGCAAGTGTTCTCTTTAAAGTGGAAACCTAATAATGTCTCAGTCAACGACAACAAGTACAAAGTTCATTCAAAGGGGAGGCGTTGCCATATTATATATATGAATATGTGTAATGTGGTAAAACCCGAAAACTGTATAATCAAACCATTCCAAATTCCAAGAAAGAATGAGACAAATGTAAAAATGAACAGCTTTTTCTAGATTTACCAACTATTCCTCTATGGCTTAAATTGTCACTCTTTCCTGAGGAAATGTGCTTTTCTGTCTAATTTCCTCCTCCAAAATTAACAAAAGATATGATTTGGGCAACTGCTGATTAAGTACAGCCACAATCTAAAATCAACCGAGTATCCTGTTATTAGGGGAGCCATAAACCCTCTATGTTACGTTACTTATGTTTTTTTGCTGTTGCCATTATTGCTTTCTAAAAACATAAAAATTTGTGGGACTGTTTGACCTTTTGATCCCTTTTTATTGCTATTTTTATGGGTGCAAAATGAAAAAAAAAAGTGTTTCAGACATTTGGGCACTATTTTCCACTATGGGGTTCACCGCCGGGAAAAGATCTGGACTTTAGGAATCTGGGGATACCTACCATTTGTATTGTTTATTTGGAGTTCTATGGAAAAAGAGGTGAACTTTTAGGTTTTTTAATTTTTTACTATTTTTCAGACCCCTAGGGTACTTTACTCCTAGGTTGCCTGACCGATCCTATCATATGGCAGTATATGGGGATTTTGGACATGATGGGGCGCATTTACTTACCCGGTCCCTAAGAGTTCCCGAAAGTTCATTGTCATTGGCACGATTCACTAAGATTGTGCACCCGATATCCTGCATGTGTCACTTTCCCGCTCCGGTCTGCCGGAGTTCACCATCTTATTCCTGGTGCATGTAAGTGTATTGGTTGCGACACAATTTAAATGTTAAATCCTGCGCTCAGTCCGAATAAGTCGGATCGTCTGATGGCTCGACCCCCAATTTCTGTGGCATGAAAGCCGGCGCCGCTGCACCAAAATACGATCGCGTGCAACACAATCCCCAGCTAAAACCCTGTCCCAGCAGCGCACATCCCATAAACCATGAACAGTCCGACAGAAATGTGAAACGCGAATAAGCCCCGATGTGTTACAGTGTGCCACCGGCACATTGCAACAGATCTCCTGACATGACAAGTCCTTGTGTACTATCATGGTGACAGATCATCACTCCCCAATGACATCACATGGAGCAACAATCACAGCCAAGATACATGTAAAAGCTTAACATCCACGAATGTCTGCCACCACCACAACCCCCCCTGCATGAGGGGCTCTGCCAGTGACCGTCTCCATACTCCGTCTCGCTGCTGCAACGTAATGGTACCGACGGGTTAAACTGTTGCTGAATATGAAAATAAAAAAACTAAGAAAAAAATTCAATACATAATGCAGACTACAGACCAGACACAGTTTTCTAGTCTGAATGTACATACTGAATAATGAGATGTATCTAGGACAGTGATGGCGAACCTTTTAGAGACAGAGTGCCAAACTACAACAAAGACCCGCTTATTTATCGCAAAGTGCCAACACAGAAATGTAATTTGTGATTGTATACTCCCTTCTCTGTCACAGTTTTCATTGATACATCACCCTGAGGACACCATAAAGCAGAAAATAGTCCCTAGGCAGCGCTGGTCACTTTAAAATATCTCTGTGCACAGCAAGTCCTGGGCTGTCTGGCACTGTAGAAGATACCTGTGATCCTCTCTAGTGATAGCCTGAGTGCCCAGAAAGGGCTCCGAGTGCCACCTCTGGGCACCAGTGCCATGTTAGCCATCACTGATCTAGGATATCACTCCTTCACCATAACGCGGGAACAATATCATCATTATTATACTCTGTCATTTCAGAAGGATTCTAATTAATTTTTTCCAAACCTAAAGCATATAAATCTTGGTAAATCCTTACAAAACCTCAAACCAATCCACACTTCTGCTCGTATTACATTTCCTTTTCTTTTCCCTTTCCTACATCCGGCTTCCAATATCCATAATAGGATTCTATGATCTCATATGCATTGGCTCTGCTAAAACAAACCTTGTTCTTTTTAACTATTTTTTGTTTACCACAACTTTTTTATGCAAAAAATGCCCCCAATTCTTCTTCTGATTTTTTTTTTCCAATGTACAGGTGCTGTCTTGATTTCAACACTCATTACCCAAACCTTGCTCGAAACATCACATAAGAAAGTAGACCCAATGCTGAACGGCATATTAGTTTCACGTGCCCCAGAATTGGTCCCCTCTTTTTCCTTAAAAACCCTCAACACCTCTTCTAACATGTGCCGCCCCTTGCCCCCATGTAAGGGTGCCAGGGGGGCGACTCAAATACAGACATACCCACAGAAAATCAATAGTACTGCCCCCTGGTTAGATGAGGTTATGAGAATAAACCTCGGGGGACAACATCTTGAGGGGTGGACAGATTAAAAACGCGCCTTAAGGCTCCATTCAGTTTCTACAGAGTGGCGAAGATGGCCGCGCACAGCATTTGGTATCTTTCGTCTGATCCCATAGAAAGGAATTGTGATCCTATTTCTCCTCATTGCTGGGGATCCCCATTCTCATGATCCCAGCTGTAGAACCCTCATGATTATGAAGTTATCCTTGTCCTGTGGACAAAACCCTTTAAATGTGAGTTAAGGTACTTTGGTGACAGGAGCTATACAATATAAATGCCACTATAGTTAAAAATGGAAACATATACTACTGTGTATACTCGAGTATAACCCGACCGCAGTATAAGCCAAGAACCCACAATTTTACACCAAAAACTGTGAAAACCTATAAGCCGACAGTGGAAATGCATTGGTCACAGCCCCCCCCCCCAGTATATAGCCAATCCACAGCCCCATAGTATATACCAGCCCATTCTCTGCTCTCCCCCTGTAATATACACCCAGTCCATTCTTCCCCTGTAGTATCTAGCCTACCCATTCTGTCCCCCAGTTATATACAGCCAGCCCATTCGCCCCTGCCGTATATCAGCCAGCCCAGCCCCCCCAGTAGTATACAGCCATCCCATTCTGCCCCTGAAGTTACAGCCAGCCCATCCTGCCCCCAGTAGTATACGCCAGCCCATTCTGCCCCCTTAGTACACAGCCAGCCAAGCCTGCCCCAGTAGTATACAGGCCCCGCCCATATGCCCCCCCCGAAGTACACAGCCACAGCCTGCCCCAGTCGTATACAGCCGCCCATTCTGCCCCTGAAGTATACAGCCCATCCAGCCTGCCACCAGTTGTACACAGCCAGCCAAGCTGCCCCCAGTAGTATACAGCCAGCCCAGCTGCCCCATTTATACAAGCCAGCCCATTCTGCCCCTGAAAGTATACACAGCCCACCCAGCACTTAAAAACAAAAAAGTTTACTTACTCACCCTCCGTGTGGCCCCAATGTCCGCGTGCTCCCCGATTGTCCACGACTCCTCTTCTGGCTGCCCACTCCTCTTCTTTCTTCTGTACAGAGCGTCAGGACGGCGGCTATGTTAACTGCCGCAGGCGCATAGTATGACGGCGGCTGCTGCCAACGCCTGTTACAGAAGAAAGAAGATGAAAAAGAAGAAGAGGTAAATCCCTAGTTCACCTCAGTCTTCAGCCAAGTGCTCCTAAAAATTACCTTTGTACAGAAAGATGACCTTTTTAGATCTTTAGTAATATATTTGATGATACAGAACTTTAAACAAACATATCCATCAAAATATGCTAAGTTTTTCAGAATGGGATAAGGAAACCACACCAGATACAGCCAGATCCCTTGACCCAAAGCATGACGACAAGAGCCTCATGACATAATGCAAGATTAAAACCAAACCTAGACAACACTGTCCGACTTATGGGGTCTCCTCAGTACAGTGCAGGGAACTGGTTTGGCTGGGTGAATGGCTTGTGACTAGGGTCGGTAATATAGAGTTCTTCTTATGGATACTGACTATTAACCGGGACTGTCCCGCCGAAAATCCGGGATAGCGTGGAGCTATTGCATGAGCAAGTCTAGAGTATAACAGAATAAGTACAAGATTAGAGCCAATGTTTTCTGGCAATATAGCAGCATAGGAATCATATATAATATCTAAAGGTACTGTTGTGTGTCAAAATTGGAAGTGTCGGTAAAAAAACAATCACTCAATATCAGACGTGCAACAACCTTGAAACTAACAGGAGATTTTTCGAAACAAAATCAAAGCTTTATAGCTTTGGCTTGAGGCAGAATCTTTAAGGACACAGGACTGGATGATTGTCTAGTACACTTACCCTCAGTGCCTTACCAATCAGAATGCAGGAGATACAAGGACCATGATTCCAGGACTGTAATTTACCTAAAGAGGAGCATTATCTCATAACTCCTCATTCTGAGATACAACCCTGTATTGTAATTTGGTTACTGAAGACACTTTAATGTGGCAAGTGTATTACATCATCTCTGCATGTTGTACTATAGCATTGCATTATTTATGTCCATTCCTCTTTTCACTTACGAGAGGGATAATATCCTGGTAATATATGGCCCTAAGTATTTACAGGCAAGACACTCACATGCTTCCGTAATTTTATGTCTAGTGCACACAATATTCATCTGTTCTCTCGCTGGAATAAACAGCTGTCTAATGTTTTTTCAACAAGAAGAACATAGAGCTAAAAGTCACCTTGTAGGAGCTGGGAGGTGGTATTTATATCTGAGACTTTTCTATAATGCTGTTGTGGATGAAATTTTATTATAACACTGTTCTCTGGCCTGGAAAAAAAAGAATGGAACATGGAAAAATTGTTACATGTCCAGAGCAAAAATCCAATTACATTTTTTTTATACCTATGAATTGACTTGTCTCTCTGCCCTGAATGGGATGATGCTACCACCCCCTCCCCTAACTCCAACTCCTGAACATATTAATAGGTGTCACTCTGCGATTATAGCACGTTTGAAGTTTTACTCTACCCCCCCTACTGAAGCAAAGTGCTGGTAGTTTTTGGTTTCCAAGCAAGATCATTATATAGTGGTGCAACTGTTTATTTTATCAATATTCATGCATATGGTTTTTAAGCCTTGGCTAAAACATAACTAAAGTTTAATTAAAAAACAAATAAAACATGATAATAGTAAACTTATTATATAGTAACTGTTATATACATTATGTAAGCAACTTTTTCTTTTTGCCTTATTTCTGCTCTTTGCCTCCTAAGTGAGCAGTGCATCTAAAAGCCTCTTGGGTCCCATTCAATTCAGATGGATAAGGAGGCTAATAATGAACTAATTCCATACCAGGGACTATCTGTTAGAAATATTCAATCAAAATCAAAGATGGGATAAACCAGGAACACTTACTCTAGATCTTGAACCTGTCACTGTGGTTATCTTCTTATATTTGTATCCATGGTCTCCTTTCTTTCGAAAATCAACTTTTAATATTTACTTATGATTCTGAAGGGTACACCCCTGGCAAGACAGAGCCCCTCTGTGCTGTTAGCTTTACGGTTGCTACACTGTGCAGGAGCATTTCCCTCCTCCCACTGTGTGCTAAAAATTCTCTGCTGCAGTTGAGATGCAAAAAGGTCATTATCCAGGGATGGGGGAGGAGGCATATAGCAGAGCGGATAGTGTACGTTGTGACTGGATGAAGCAAGCGAGAATGTATTGTGTATAATGGCATCTCATGAACTCATCATCTCTATCTCTGGTCGGTCTCAATTCTTTTCTATGTGTCAGATAAAAGCGAATGTTCAAAAGCTAAATGAAAATGTAGAATAAACCCTATGTCCTGATAACCTAAGCACATTGTCAGCTCACAGCATCTCATAGCACAGAGGGATCATGAAGTGGTGCTTAGAGAGTCATCATCCACACTCGAATATTACGTACCCGCGAGTGATAGGAGCTAAAACAAAGCAATTAAACTGAGTAAATTGTAAGTGATGGGTTAAAAATGATCTTATTGTGTACACATCAATTAAAAAAATTTCTTTCATGGCAAACCTCTTAAAAACGATGGAATATGAGAATGAATATGAATATTGATTTGGATGCTGTGGTTTCCTGGATGTCAAGGTAGTTATTTGTTATTTTATATTGCATATACACAGAATTAAAAAGCAAGGACAATTGTCTTTGTTGGGATACATAACACCGTTCTCAAATGGTTCTAGACAAAGCAAAAATGTATTACAAAATTGAATGAGGGAGTTCATAATGCCTCTTCTGACAGTTTTCTTGCAGAAAGACACATAAATCTCCCCTCCTCCATCTGTTTCCTCCGGCTTCTTCAACTCACATTGCCACTTTTGAGCGCGTTGGAGCGGGGAGTGGGATGTTTGCTATAGTCTCTAACCGGAAACCCTAACTATAGCAGATGCCCCCTGGCATTAGGTCTGAATGGGGAAGTTTGTACCCGTCTCACTAGGAGGCTGGAGTCTCTTAGTATATCGGTTTGGATCACTGGCATGGAAATTTTAAGATGTGGCATCTAAAACTCAAGTCTTAATGAATCCCCCCCCCCCCCCTCATGTGTTCCCCATTTATCAAACTGCTAAAAATATGTGTCGTCATAGTTCCTTATACATTGTTTATACACATGGTCAGCTTGCTGTATAGTTTGGACCAAAACACATTTTTTAAATTATTTTGGGACAATGCAGACCAGGACTACAGTTTTAGGAGCTCTCCTAAAGTAAGTATCAGAACTCGTAAATTGCTCTGAATTGGGTCAGGTTTCAATCTTCTGTGCTTGTAAACCACACCCAGAGCTGCCTGTGATTGCCTGTGATTAATCTTTCCTTGGGAAAGCTGGGTGTGTGCTGAGGTCGTTGTTGTCTGCAGATGTAAGTGATGGAGGCTGAACCATCAGTGCTGATGTGGTGTCCATTACACACCTTTATTCTGCCCAGTCCCTTCAAGAGTGTTGGTTATTCATGCTTTTCTGTCTGATCTAGTGCTCTTGCTATCTTGTTGTTCCTATTCTGTGTATTGATCTCTGCTACTGTTACTGACTATTCTATTTCTGTATGATTCTGTACCTTTGCTGCCATCTGGTTTTCCCAGCTCACAGGGCATTATTGACCGTGGATGTACGTGCAATTCCATATTCTGGAATGTTCGATTCATTATCACGGACCAAATGCTGGGTAGCGATGATATGACATATTAGTCTAGTGGGACAATCATTTAAGACAGGAGGGGACACCCCAGTGGACTCTTACCCCCGGTCCAAAGATCTCTTTTTTTCAATGCTTGAATCTCCCAAAATATAGGTCATCATTGTGTCCTTTAACGGTAGAGAAAACTACCAGTACTATTTAATAACCATTTACAAACGTATCATTTCTTTCACTTGAACACCTACAATAAGGGACCTCGGGCCTTCTAAAACCAAGGACTGCACCAGTGCTAATGGAGGACATTTCAACAACATAAATTTTATAGTACAACAAATTCCATTCCATGTACCCACTTGCTCTTGGCGCTTCTCTACATGTCCTCTCATCATCCTGATTTTTAAACCTAGTAATGTGTTATGAGCACATTTTCATTTGCATTAGCACTGTAGTCATTAAATGGCTTTATTTGGAAGTACATGTCAAGCTTGATTATTAGACGGCTGATTGGATCACGTTGATTAAAGCTCCCATTTTTTTATTACTTATTTCGATCAGTAATTAGTAGTAGTTTCATCAAAAAGCAAAGTATGACACACTTAGGTCATCTCACTCTCTTACTTTTCAATAAAAATCTTTTTATTTAAAAAAAAAGGGAACGACTTTGTGTTGTATTTAGTACAAGGTACAAACCTTGAACAAATTTGAATACATGATAGTACAAATGTACTATGGTATAGAAAGCTTTGGAAATGCAGAGGCAAGAACAAAGAGTAAGAATGGAGAGAGAGAAGAAAAAAAAAAGAGATGCTTTCCAAAATTGTGAAGCCATTTCCATGAAAGGAAATCAACCACTGAAAATAAACAAAAAAAGGCTACAAATACTCACCATCCGCTCCTCTTCAACTTGTTCCCGGGGCTGTCCTTCGCTCATCTTGACACCGCCGGATCACCTATAAAACAAACTTCACTGCCCTTTCCCCAGCATGGATATCTGCCCCCGAGCCTCTGGCCTTCTAATTCTAAATCTAGTCTAGTCAAGTCTAGTGATGGAGCAGCGGCCGTATCGGATGAGAGGAAGGTGAGTATTTGTAGCTTTCCTTTAAAATCAAGTGTAAGAAATTTTTTCCATACATATGCCATGTTTGCTAGACTACTAGAAGGTCAGCTTGTCAAAGTTTTTAAAAGCCTTCAAACTAAAGCAATGGTTCCCCAATGAAAATTGGTAATAGTTGTAACGGTTGACATCAGGTCTGCACCAGCACCTGGGCAAGTCCGGGCCACATAAGGCTGTAAATAAGAATTCATAAAGTGAGGGTGGCTGTAATCTAATGAACATAATGGGTGATGGGCTTTATACTGGAAATATACTGGGTTGTATTTAAATAACCTCAGGGGGCTGTTTGGTATGATAAACTAAGGAATATTTAGGAACAAGGAGCTGTTGTAGTTCTGAATTTTTATTCTCCGTAGAGTTCACTGCAAAGGGGCCCACTGAGACTGTTTCCCAGGGGCCAACTAATACCTGGAGCTGACCCTGGTAGACATGGTATTGCCTTCTTTCCAGTTTTATCTTGCTATTTCTGAGCCCTGAGCAAAGTTTTTTCTGACGGTCCCTTTAACAGATAGCTCAGGTATAAATCGCAGAGTAAATGTCTATTACTACCTGATCCATCATCAGTCTATACTCACCTATCACTAATGGTGAAATATAATAGTTGTTGAATTTTTTACTACTAATAATGGATGTGTGCTCGATCTTGGATATGACCTGGCACGCGGCTACGCTTCAGATACCAGCAGTAAAATTAGAAAGTCACCACCGGCTAAAAGAAATATCATACACACAGAGATGATGATGGAAAGTCATTTAGTAATAGTGGAGAATGCAAAGCAGTGCTGTGAAGTGAGCATATCACTGGGCACCAGACCGTAAGGCCGGGCGTACCTAGTGGATGTCTTATCTGGTCTTAATGTTCTACAAACATTACTAGTTATGTTATGCTTGTTTATGCTTATTATTATTTTACACTGCTTGTTACTTCATTCTATTACTGAGTAAATTATCAAATGGGATTTAGAACTCAGAGGATTAACGAGTAAGATGATGGAATTTCAAGGGGTGTCCGGTAGCCATCCAATTGATGGAGATGGTGGGGCACATTTACTAACCTCCGTGCGCCAGTTTTCTACGAACTGACTTATTTGTGGCGCACTGCTGCACTATTTTCATGCAACACAAAATTTCGGCACTGAAGGGGGAGTTCCGGTAAGACCATTTAACAATGCAAAGTCCAACAGAATTGTGTAGCAAGACTCATGTTAAGGTACACAAAAAAAATTGGTGCACTCTGTTGGGCAGTGCAAGGAGCGCCAGATTCATAAAAAATGTGGCACCAGAAATCCTGAATCTGGGCGCCCCTGCACACTACAGATTCACTAAGAACAGTACAGTTCTTCTGCACGTAGAAGAGACTGCACTGTTCTTGTAATGTCCTGGTTGTCTTTGTCTACGCATGGTGGGCCGTTCCTAGGTATTGCAGGATCAACTCCCAATAAAGTGCATGGGAGCCAAGCATGTTGTACCTACACAGTGGACAGAAACATCTACTCCTGGGTCTGTCCAATTTAGGGAATAGCCTGACAGGATAAGTGGGTGAGGGCTAGGGTTGTCAGCTCCTAATTGATCAGATTTGATGACCTATCTATAGATATGTAATGGACAGGGTTATTCCATCACAACATCTTATCCCCTATCCACTGAATATGTACTTGGGTGATCAGTAGGGTCCCAGCAGTGTAACCCCTGTGGATCACAAAAGGAGATTCCATGTCCTCGCCACCTCTTGCGACCGCTATGCGCATACGCAGACTTATATCTATGCAGACCGCCCGCACATAGCAGCTCCCTATCAAAACCGCACTAGACTGCTAGGCAGCGCAAGGACAAGCAGTAGACAGGACAGTATTCTTGTAGTATTTGTCAGGCTATATGTAAAAGGTCTATTTATAATGAGATTTTGTAAGTCAGTGGAGAAATTTATTAAAAAAGCGAATCTGTTACAGCATGCAACGTAATTTTTTACGTCACAGTAGTAAATGTGGAGCACGGTACAAACGCTGCTCGGAACGCCCCTTTAGGTGTAGAATTTGTTTTGTGGTGAGCACAGTGCAGCTGCAACACAAAACGGACACAAATACTTGGTAAATACACGTACAAAAACGTGCAAACTTTTTGCACATGTATTTATAAAGTGTCTGCCCCAATATTATGTCGCGGCTGGCACTATGCCCGACGTGTCCAAAAATTCTGCACATTAAGTGCGTTCCTGTGGAGATTCGGACCGTGCACCAGATTTATTATAGCGACTACACAGAATTGTGTCGCACAGTCTATTTCACACCAAAAAAAAAAATTGTTGCACACCTCCCGAACATTGGTCGGGGGTGCCACATTCATGAAGACCGTGGGCCAATTTTGTTAATCTGGCCCCTCTGCACACTCCACACACAAACTGCACATAGTACAAAACCTACTGCACTACTTTGATAAATGTGGCCCATTGTATTGGATCTATGTATGGGTAGGATAGTCCTTCTTTTGACTTCCATAGTAAGCAAAAGCTAGGATATAACTTTAATGTAGAATATAAACAAACACTTCCAATTTTGAATCCTCCTGTAATTGATTTCTGTGTGAAAAATACCATGAAGGACTGAAGTGAAAATTACACAACTCCCTGGTAGTTGGCCCTTGTAAATTGCTTTTTCCCTATTCCTGGTTATTCGAAGATGGTTCCCAGTGGAGAACACTTAGTTCACTGTAATTTCATTAGTAGCTGAAAAGATTGTTAGGTGGGATGATATTTAAAGAATAAGCAAATGTATTGTGGATAATAGAAAATTTTACTCACATGGCCTTTATGCACGTTAATCCATCCTGTCCATTTCATCGAATGAACCTTCAAAATATGGCAGAACGTTTAGAAAAAAGCCTTCTTAAGGACAATCTAATAACAATATAAAAATATCTAAATGGCAGTGCAGGGATGTTTCTAATGAACTTTTAATACCTTGGGCTGTGGCGAGGACAAGGGGACTCCTCTAGGCATAGAGGAGAGGAGGTTCTAACCATTGCCATAGACAAGGCATTCTCTACACCTAGAGGAGAGGTGATTCTACCATCACCATAGACTTGGGCATCCGCTACACCTAGAGAAGAGGCGTTCTACTACCATCACCATAGACAGGGGGATCCTCTACACCTAGAGGAGAGGAGGTTCTACCATCACCATAGACAGGAGCATCCTCTACACCTAGAGGAGATGCGATTCAACCATCTCCATAGACAGGGGGCATCCTCTACACACCTAGAGGAAGGTGATTCTACCCATCATCATAGACAGGGGTCATCCTCTCACCTAGAGGAGAGGCTGTTCTACCATTACCATAGACAGGAGGCATCCTCTACACCTAGAGGAAGGGGGTTCTCATTACCATAGAACAGGGGACATCCTCTACATCGATAAAGAGCAGTTTCTACCATCACCATAGACAGGGGGCAGCCTACACCTAGAGGAAGTGGTTCTATACCATCACCATAACAGGGGGCATCCTCTACACCCAGAGGAGAGGCGATCTACATCACGCATAGACAGGAGCATCCTACTACACCTGATTTGATGCGGTTCACCATTACTATAGACAGGGGCTCTCTACACCTAGAGGAGAGGCGATTCTAACCATCACCATAGACAGGGGGCATCCTCTACACCTAGTAGGAGAGGCGGTTCTACCCATTACCATAGACAGGGGACATCCTCTACATCAAGAGAATAGAGCTTCTACCATCACCATAGACAGGAGGCATCCTCACACCTAGAGGAGAGGGCGGTTCTACCATTACCATAGACAGGGGACATCCTCTACATCTAGAGAAGAGGCAGTTCTACCATCACCATGACAGGGGCAGCCTCTACACCTAGAGGAAAGGTGGTTCTACCATCACCATAGACAGGGGGCATCCTCTACACCCAGAGAGGGCGATTCTACCATCACCATGACAGAGGAGGCATCCTCTACACCTACAGGTGATGCGGTTCTACCATTAACCATAGACAGGGCTTCCTCTACACCTAGAGGAGGCGATTCTACCATCACCATAGCGGGGCATCCCTACAACCAGTAGGTTAGGTGGTTCTACCATCACACCACAGACAGGGACATCCTCTACGTCTGAGGAGAGGAGGTTCTACCATCACCTAAACAGGGGCATCCTCTACACCTAGAAGAGAGGAGGTTCTAACCATTGCCATAGACAGGGGCATCCTCTATACCTAGAGGAGATGCAGTTCTACCATTGCCATAGAAATGGGCATCCTCTACACTAGGACGGACGGCGGTTTACACTACATCACACACGACAGGGACATCCTCTACACCTAGAGGAGAAGTGGATCTCTCCATCACCATAGACAGGGGCATCCTCTACACCTAGGGAGCGGCGGTTCTACCATCACCACAGACAGGACAATCCTCTA
>CM033647.1:28556461-28611852 GCA_019512145.1 Engystomops pustulosus | reverse complement strand
GAGGCGATTCTACCATCACCATAGACAGGGAGCATCCTCTACACCTAGAGGTGATGCGGTTCTACCATTACTATAGACAGGGGCTTCCTCTACACCTAGAGGAGAGGCGATTCTACCATCACCATAGACAGGGGGCATCCTCTACACCTAGAGGAGAGGCGGTTCTACCATTACCATAGACAGGGGACATCCTCTACATCAAGAGAAGAGGCAGTTCTACCATCACCATAGACAGGAGGCATCCTCTACACCTAGAGGAGAGGCGGTTCTACCATTACCATAGACAGGGGACATCCTCTACATCTAGAGAAGAGGCAGTTCTACCATCACCATAGACAGGGGGCAGCCTCTACACCTAGAGGAAAGGTGGTTCTACCATCACCATAGACAGGGGGCATCCTCTACACCCAGAGGAGAGGCGATTCTACCATCACCATAGACAGGGAGCATCCTCTACACCTACAGGTGATGCGGTTCTACCATTACCATAGACAGGGGCTTCCTCTACACCTAGAGGAGAGGCGATTCTACCATCACCATAGACAGGGGGCATCCTCTACACCTAGAGGTTAGGTGGTTCTACCATCACCACAGACAGGGACATCCTCTACGTCTAGAGGAGAGGAGGTTCTACCATCACCATAGACAGGGGCATCCTCTACACCTAGAAGAGAGGAGGTTCTACCATTGCCATAGACAGGGGCATCCTCTATACCTAGAGGAGATGCAGTTCTACCATTGCCATAGAAATGGGCATCCTCTACACCTAGGGAGCGGCGGTTCTACCATCACCACAGAATAGACAGGGGGGCACCCCCAGAGGCTTGGCCGTCGTGACAACCCAACTGATTCGGACAAACGCGGAGTTTAAAAAAACTAAATTGTGTCACAGGATCAGCACTCACATGCACCCAGGAAGATTAGTGAATCGGCGGACCTCAGGTGGGGGAAGTGACACATGCAGAAATTGGACGCACGATCTATGTATCCTGGCAGACCCGAATCCTTGTCCGACAACGCACAGCGGGATTGCGACGGGACGGGTAAGTTAATGTCCCCTATGTTTTTGGAGGGGCATACGGGAAACAAAGTTCTACGAGAAAAGTGTCTTCCATGCAAGCTAAAAATGGACACAAATGACCAAAAATGGACACAAATGACCTGGGGTCATATGTATTGTACTGCTACAAAATTCTTGCTAAAGTTCGATTGAACATTGACAATGAACAGTTAGTCTTGTTGCAATTTCCCAATTTACCACTTAATGAACAACATAATATTTCTAATTGCATGTATTTAATAAGCATATATGATGTTTTAAGGTGTTATTGTGAGGCTAATTGAAAGACTTAATAGTCGGATCAATAAATGTGTTCTATTTCTATTGCAGTACTGGATTAATGAATACACCTCAACACTGGCATTGAGTATTCATTCAGGGATAGAAATCTATGGTAGAGGTAAGATGAAGACGTATTATTAATCATTGCCCTTTTATTATCATTTCTGTATATTTGCTCCATCTCTTTATACTTTCACTTGTAGTATAAAAAATCAATGTTTCATTCTTCCTCTCTGCCAAGTCCCAATTTTGCCTCTGTACTGTACAGATACTCGTGCCTTTAACTCTTTCACTCCATGACCGTTTTCTTTTTATTTCAGTTTTTTTCTTTTTAAATTTTTTTTAAAAATTCTATACCCTTCAGCCCATCTCTGACACCATAACCTTTTTATACTTTGTGTACAGAGGTAAGACTGACGGACTGATGAGGTTTTTCTTTTGTTATAGCTGTCATTATGTGGGATAATAGTCTTTATATTTGCACTCTATGGAAAGGATGGTGATTTGAATTAAGATGAAAATAGTTTTTCAAACTTTTTTTTCAGGTCCCCTAAAAATGGTTTAGCCAGCCAGCCCCAGTCGTACTTGTTAGAAGCAGATGCCTTCTGCATAATACAGCAGCACCCACACTGTATAGAGTGGGATCATCTCCCACTTTACACTACTATACCAGCTGTTAGCAAGGGGAAAATTAGGGTGGAATGAACATGTTTTAAATGTCAGCAGCCAAGTTTTCATTCTAGTAAGGCATTATTCACACATTCTAGTAAGGCATTATATGAGGACGTATATACGGCCAACTTATATACGCATATATACATCCCCCATAGATGGCATTGGCCGCACATTCCATTCCGTAGCGGGAGAAGATAGGACATGTTCATCTTCCCCCGAATACGTGCAATATATTACTATGGAGTGGGGCGGGGGTGAGCAGTGCTCCCCCTCCTCTCCCCGGGGCCAATGCGTGCCTGCCGTGCTACAGTACAGTGGGCACCATCTGTGATGTATCCTAAATGGTATAATCAAATACAGTTCCCTGCTACAATGACAGCAATTCTATTCTATCTATGTACGCATACACTACAGCTTAGAAAGTAGGTGGGAAGTGGGTGTGGGAAGCCTGGAGGGTGATTGGCAGTTAGATATGGGACAAGCCCTTTACTCATCTATATCCTCTTTCACAACACAATAATTGGCTAAAAACAGAACCAACACTGGTTTTGCAGCTTGAAGAGTCTGTTATTAATATAACTTCAAACACACTCATTTAAAGGGCACCTACCACCACGAATCTACCTATAAAGGTAGATTGGGTGATAGGTGTATCTATAGGACGTGAGGATAGCCCTTTTAAGGGCTAATCCTCACGTCCCTGCACTTTTTTGATAACTTTTATTATCAGAATATGTAAATTTTCTAAAGAGGCTACTGGGGCATGAAGTTGCTGGAGTTGAGCGCCCTCATCCGAAAAACCTGCTGTCTGCGCATGCGCAGAACATCAGGCCTGCATCTGCGCAGCTCCGACTTCGGAGTAGTGACCGCAGATGCGGACTTGCTGTTCTGCGCATGCGCATACAGCAGGTTTGTCAGACGAGGGCGCACAGCTACGAGGAGCTGCACGCTGAAGATTTCAAGTAGGAGAAACAAAGCGGCTACTAGGGTGTGGAGTAGACGGGCCATGTAGCCTCAGCTCTGACTACTCCATGCCCCAGTAGCCGCTTTAGAAAATTTACACATTCTGATAATAAAATTTATCAAAAAAGTGCTGGGGCGTGAGGATAAGCCGTTTAAAGGGCTATCTCACGTCCTATAGATCCAACTACCACCGATCTACCTTTATAGTAGGATCCGTTTGGTAGGTTCCCTGTGTAAAGAGAAATTACTATCACAGGATGTTCACTTTCAGGTTATAGGATGCTGCAGTTCCTGTTATACAGTTCCTGTTATACAGCCCGAGTCATGTGGGCGTCTCAAGTATGAATCATGCCCACATGAATAGGTTTGCAACACCCCTGCCAATGTTAGGTGGTTGGCTAGGTTAGGTGGTTGTTGCGAATAGTCAAGGAGCTATCTGGTGAGCCTGCGTAACTCACTCAGAAGCAACTGTCCTGGTAAACTTTGTAATTTGAGCTGTAAGTCACTGCTTGGTAAGGCAAGAGTTAAGAATTGAAATGTTATTAACCAATGATATGCTTTGTACCACTGTAAAGCAAGCTGGAAGATGATTGGAGAGTGCTGCCACCTAACCAGAGAGTATAAAAACCCCTGGTGGGTGGAAGCACATGGTCTGAAGTTCTAGTACACTCCAGTAGCAGAGTGAGAAGAAGGTCCAGTGTGCAGCTCCCGCAGAGCTGCCATCCAGACAGACAACCAGGAACAGAGGTGTCTCAGGCCACTGCCTAACACCTTAGGGCAGTCAGGAGACTATGCCCCAGAGCAGAGGTCCACTATCCAGACACGGCTCCATCTACCAGTCCAGCCTGAAACAACTACCAGGCTGTGAGCAACCCCAGCTATCTTGTATCAGCTTTCCAGCTCTGCTGAATCTGCTGTTGATGTTAAGATTATTGTCTGAGTTGATTTGCACAATGTGCAATCCCTGGATCAGGCTGCTTCACTATCACGGGCTCCCTAACCTCCATCATCCAGGGACTCCTATATACACCTCACAGGTTGTCCCAGGGAGAAACCTCTTTCATCAGCCTTTCCCCTACTTTTCTTGCACACACCACCTCCTGGAGACCTGCCAGGTGGTAGACCAATCCTCCGGTCCCAATACCAAGCATTGTGACCACAGCATGACCAAGGCCGCACTAGCCAGCCACTCTGGTATTCTGGGTTCCTTGCTGTCTACAGCCACCGAAGAAAGGTTAGGCCCTGGTGGAGGATGTTGCAGATTGAAAAGTTGAATATTTTGCTATGGTGGGTGCCTTGTCAAGTCTCTATTATAATAAGGTTGCCTTCTTAAGGAAATCTGCCTGAAAGTCACAGACACTACCCCCAATTGTTTAAGTTTAGGGCAATAAATAGGAGCGTGTCTGTGACTTAAGGAAGTGTTCCCACAATAAGTCAGTATTGTTTTTAGGAGAGACCTAGATGAGGCAAGAAAAGCATGAACTACCCACCGAACCAGGCGCGCTCCAGGTTTTAGTGGAGCCCCTGGGCGCAGAACCTTAGTGGCCCCTCCGGTGCCACCCTCCAGTGGCCACACACTGCCCCCCCTCCCCTGCGGACACACCGACCACCCCCCCTTCACTCCTGCGGACAACACGACCCCTCACCCCCTGCAGACACACTAAACCCCCCCCCCCTGCGGACACACTGAACACCCCCCTCCCCTGCGGACACACTGACTACCCCATTCCACCTGCGGACACACAACCGACCACCCCCCCTTCCCCCTGCGTGACACACTGACCCCCTCACCCCCCTGCGGACACACTAACTACCCCTCACCCAACCCCCTGCGGACACACTGAACCCCCCTTCCCCTGCGGACACACTGACCCCCCCATGCTGACACACTGAACCCCCCCTGCTGACACAATGACCCCCCCTCGCTGACACCTGACCCCCCTCCCCCCTCTCCCCTGCTGACCACTGACCCCCCCCTCCCCCCCCTCTCCCTGCTGAACACACACGACCCCCCCCTCCCCCCTCTCCCTGCTGACACACAGACCCCCTCCCTCCCCCTGCAGACACACTGACCCCCTCCCTCCCCCTTCTCCCTGATGAGACACTGACCCTCTCTCCCCCTCCCCCTCCCCCTGCAGACACACTGACCCCCCTCCTCCGGAAGAAAAAATAAAAAAGAATTCACCTTTCTGTATCCCCCGGAGCAGCGCCTGCAGCTGTCTCGCCTGGCCTCCACGTACGCGCCGGCTCTGAAGCCGGCACACGTGATCCATGACGTCATCATGTGCGCCCTGTTCTGAGCCTCCCGTTGCATACCTGCGGAGCGCCGCATCGTGGGAACGGGCCAGGTGAGTTTATATTCTGCCTCTAGAATATGCAAATCTCGCCCGACCAGCCAGCATAAGAGCAATAAAGTGATCGTCCGATGTGATCAATTGTACCGTGTCTTATAGCGACACTGGTACAATGGATCCGGGGCCCGATGTGGGCCCCACCTTACCCGGGCCCGGCACTTGCCCGGGTTGGCCGGGTGCTGGCGCCGGGCCTGACCGTAACAATATAGCACTTTTTATAGTCACCAGATTTGGCTATTATCAATGTCGGGGGATAGATGATAATGGTCACTCCTTCCTGCACTTAAGAACAAAATGTTACCGGAGGATGGATAATGTACGATAATATTGTCTTGTGTTTTGTAAATTCTTTGATTTTTGATTTAATAAACACAAGAGACAGAAATGAAAAGGGAATATGGGTCACATAAAGTCACGCAATGTACGGCAAAATTTGGTTAAACAGCAGTAAATGTGTCTTCATCTTATACATAATTCATAAAAGTGAGAAATAAATGAAATCTCAAGCTACACGTTACCCAGTGTCCCCTCCGCTTGCTGCCCACCGCCCCCCGCTAAATCTTATTCACCTTCTCTTGCTATTTTCCAAATTCAAGTCAGTGACATTGTAAATATTACAAACCTCTCCTCCCGTAGTCATTTATTCAATGGTTGCTGACACATAAATTGTGCTTGTGTTCTCTGCCGTGCCCCTGAATTCAGGGCGATTTGTTGTGTCCTTTTTAGGTACACAGGACTGTAAAGGTCAACAGGGTCCCCGACATGAATGTGACATTCAATCTGAATGATAACATTGAAGAAAAAGCTCCTGTTTTATATTCATGTGATCTTTAATCACACAAAAGCTTATTCCTTAAAGGGATCCTCCAAAGTCAAACCATATCAGCCGTCCCCGGGTTACTACAGGATAGGTTTCTCATTTGTTTGTACTTAAATTAATTTTTTATGTCAGCGAAACGTATATTTATAATTGAAGTCTAGACAAACATTTTTTGCACCAGTGACAGTTAGAGGTTCCAATTCTTTGCTGTAATTGGATTATCAATTAAGCTTATTACAGACACCTTACAGATGGAACATTCGTCTGGGACAAAGAAAAGCATCCACAAGCTCACCAGAAGTCACAGTTGGCAAAGGGGTCCGTCTTAACTATGAGTCGTCTGTAATCGGTGCCTTAAGTATGGACCATCGTATCGTTAATCAGCTTGTATCTCTAAGTGAAGATTATTAGACCATAGCATGTGGTCCAGACCCTAAAGCCCCCGCCCCCCCCTTCTAGTTGCACTGCTTTAAAGGGCACATTCCCATCTTATTTCTATATGACTACTGAAGTGGTTATAATAAATTAATATTTGGATAGAGTGCAATAATTCAGTAAACATTGTTGCATTGCCATAGTATGACAATCATCAATGGAGATTACAAACTCCAATAGTTTTTTAGCATGTGGACCTTGCATCTTCAAGGATTCCCAATGTTCTTGGTTTCAGTCTCTTACCCTCGTGTGAAGTCTCAGCTAAAGGGGCTCATTTATTAAGGGTCCGCGGATCGCACTTTCATCAGATTTTCCGAAGTGTTTTTGATTTGCGCTGCTGTGACAGATATTTAACTGGGGATTGTGTCCGCTCGGATCGGATTGTGGCGCAGTAGTGCCGGCTTTCATGCGACGAAATTGGGGGGCGGGCCATTGGACGATCCAAACAGATTAGCCTAAGCGCTGGATTTAACTTTTAAATTTGTCGCAAGATCAAGCACTTACAATGCACAGGAAGAAGAAGGTGACTCCAGCTGGACCGTCGGCGGGGAAGCTCACACCTGCATGGAATCGGGCGCACAATCTAGTGAATCGCGGCACAAGTGCATTCCGTTTGGCAATACACTTTCGGGGAACACGTCAGGACAGTTAAGTAAATGTGCCCCAATGTCTTCCAACCTGACCCTTGATTCTTATGTCACCTTGTTTCTCATATATCAGCTATTATTGTACCTCTGGAATTACATCAACCTTCCTTTCATTGATTTTTGTCAAATGCAGGTGCCATTGCGGAGTTACCGTGCCTTTATTGATTAAAAAGGGAATTCACGCATAACCCTAGTAACAGTAGCAGTCGTTAAAGCATTTGGTTCAGCTTTTCAGAGGCTCTTCAATTTTTCCATGTTCCGCTGATATTTCATGAAAATTATTTATGGAAAACAAAGCAACTAAAAACACTTTTTTATCTTCAAAACTTTAACTTATTAGTCAAATAATGACTTTGATTGAGTAATTTAAGTCAGATTTGTTGACACTTTCAGACACAGAGATAACATAATGGCTCTTTTAAATGTCCCCCCGGTTACATACAAGATAGGTTCTGTATGTTTGTTCTTAAATTGAATTTGTATGGAAGTGTCGACTTTATACTTATAATGGTAACCACAGAAAAAAATTTTTTTCTCATTACAATTGGATTTTAATGTTGATTGTTATAAGAACCAGGATTAACAATAAAGCTTCATTACAGCGCCTGTGATAACTGTTACAGCTGATCATTTGTAGCCTGGGACTTATACAGTAAGCTAACAACATCCAGAGGTCCGTTTGTAACTAGGGTTAGTCTGTAAGTCAGGTGTTCTTAAGTAGGGGACCACCTGTATATAATATTTGTAAATTGGACAGGGGGTGTTTCATTTTCATTTTTTTGTAACTTTTTTCACCTTTTATGTAAAAACATATTTGATGCTGGGATTAGTGAATCTCATAGACCAGGCTACTACAGGAAAGTAGATCTCACAGTATTATATTAAGGTTCAATATAAATTTACAATGGTTACCAAATGTATTGCAACCATTGGATACCAGTATATTACTGCTTGGAGGGGAAGGGGAGGTTTGTCATGGCCGAGACATCATAGAGTTATCTCCAATCACAGGCTGTATAGGCAGCTCCTGCTGTGTAAAGCACCCAGACTCATTGCTGGGAGAACCGGAAAAACCAGTGACAATTTCCCCTTAGTTACTATAAATCATCATGAAGGCTGTAGGCACTCCTAGGCTTGGGCACCCAGTAGCCTCCTATAGTTCCCGTCGTTGCATCTAAAAGCAGCGCAGAATCCTGTTAGAAAACTGCTCTTATTACCAATTCTTACTCAACTTCATTCGGATTTTTCGAAGGAATTTCATTAGCATTTGCTGTTATTGACATGCATTGGTTTTACACAATGTTTTTCACTCCCATGTAAAATGTTTCAGTTCCTTAGAGGGAATGTTCTGAATTGGGATCTGTTTTTTGTATTCCATGGGGGATATTTATCAGGACTCTGAGCACCACCAGTGGCGCAGAGGCCCTGAAATAATCGCAAATGCAGCTTGTTGCTAGCTTTTGCGATTATTTTTCACAATCCGCCACCTTCAACGCCAGTTGGGGCGTGAAGGTCATGAGGGGGGGGCGCGGCGCTCGCCGACGGGGTGCCACGGCCACACTGGAGTTGGCGCGTTGCGGGGCGTTACTGTCCCCGGCCCTGCGCACGTCGCTGCTGGCCGGCGACTTTTCATAGTGCCTGGAAAAATGCTGCGCAACTGGCAGCCCGATATATCAAGAGTCAGAAGCCTCTTCATGTATCGGGCTTCGAATTTTGCAGCACGAGCGCCAGCGGTATGATAAATATCCCCCATGTGTCATCTAGTTTTTGTCAATTGACAAATCCATTTTTCACTTTTTTCACAGCCCTAACAACACGCAATGAACAACTTACTACTGCAACCCAAATTCATCTGAGTGCAGTCCTTCTTTTCACCCACCCATTTACTTCATGGGGGCAAGCATTGCAATAGAGTCAGACCCAAACTAGTGTCTGTTCAGGTTTCTCTGCACGGACAGAGTATCATGCAGAAAATCAAACATGTGAAGCCTCCACTATTATTGTCTTTTCTGGGCTCTCCATTATTACTGCCTGCTCTGGGGTCCCATTACTTTTACTCGCCGTCACTTGGGTCTCCATTATTACTCTCCTGCTCTGGGGTCTCCAATTTTCACTGACTGCCTGCTCTGGGGTTCCCATTAGTATTGTGTTTGATTTGGCAACGTATTACATTGTGCCTGCTTCTTTGGTGGTGCAGTACTATTATTGCCTGTCTGACAGGAAATCACCTTTTTTTTTACTCATCAGAAATGTTTTCGTCAACTGATCTTACTCACTGGATCAAAACACTTTCATGCTGTCCGAGTTTGATATTGCAGTATTTGGATAGATACATTGGTAGTTTATGGTGCTACTTAATTAATGTCCAAAGTTAAAAACATTCATGTGAACCGCATTAGGCTTAGATAGATGGGATGGGTCCACTATTGTTTTCTGAGACGATAAGCAGGCACGTTTCCAGATTTCGCTGGCCATGACATGTTATACTACGCTGCAAAGAGTGTAATCTGCTGTGAAAACCCATAGGCACCCATAAGCCAGTCATTCTGTGTAAATCAGATGATTCCTGGTAGTAAAATGTCATCTTTTATTGCGTTTTTTTTTGGTCTTTTCCACTAGTGCTATCCGTTTTTTAATCCCTATCCCATTGTGTCAGAGTTTTACTCCGTAGCTTGAAACTACTTCTTTTTTTTTCAGCATCTACTCCTATCAACAACATCTGAAAAACTAACCACTCTAGACCGTTCTTTTTTTTTCTGAACCAATAACAAGCTTGGATAACCTGCCACGATATTCTGGAAAATGGATGAATCAACGGACCTGCAAAACTCCGAGATGTGTGCATAGTCACGATAAACTACAATGAGTACAGTTATTAGGTCTGACGTGCTCCTCGGTGTGGACATGGTAGTCGGCCGCGGTTAGGTTGGGTGAGGATCACATGGGATGGGTGCACTGTCTTATTTTCAGAAAAGCAATGTCAAATTCTGCTCCGGCATAAATGTTATAGCGCAAAGGTGGTAGTGTTGCAATAGTACGTGTGTACTCCCTAGATTAAGATTTTTTAATCTTTAATATTCATCGATCCGCATTTTAATATAAGGGGGCACATTACTTACCAGTCCCGGAGGAGTTCACGAAGTACGGAGTTCCAATGATCATTGCACTAAGATGTGCGCCCGTTATCGTGAATGTTCGTTCCGCTTCCTTCCGCCTCTCAGGTCCGCTGAGTTCAAGCCTTCTTCTTACTGGTGTATGTAAGTGCATTGTCTTGCACACAATTTGAATCTTAAATCCGCCCTCTGTCCAAATCAGTCAGATAGTCCGATGGACCCCCTCGATTCCTGTCGTATGAAGCCGGCGCTCTCGGCAACAATTCGATCGCGTGTGACACATCCCAGTGCAGACACGTTAAATACTCTGTCTTAGCTGTGGGGCAAATCCCAAAACTGTGAACAGTGCCGACCGAAAGGCATCCCGTGAGCCTTAGTAAATATGCCTATCCATTGTATAGTGATTGGACCGAGCAAAACCTTATATAATAATAATAATTCTTTAATTATAGAGGCGCACACAGAGTTAACGCAGCGCTGCACAGCATGTCAAATTGGTCCCGTGTCGCCCATGGGCTCACAATCTAAACAACCTAACAGTATGTTTTGGAGGTGTGGAGGAACAACCGGAGTACCCGGAGGAAAACCCACTGCAACACGGAGAGAACATACAAAACTGCTTTGCAGATGTTGACCTGGGTGGATTCGAACCCAGACCCCAGTGCTGCAGGCAGATGTGCTACTCACTCACCACTTAACCATTCCATTCATATTTACTATATGGCCAAGTCACGTTGAATACTTATACTGAATATTACAATACTGGGTGTAGAATTCTGGAGATGGGATGATGATCCGAATTTAAGGAATTTTTTTTTTTTTTGCAATTGCTGGCTCACATTGTAAGATTATGGTTTTAGACTTATTTTGTAACCATATATTTTTTTCCAACTATATCAACTATGGCCATAGGTATAACCAATCAAATCCAGTCTGTATATGTTACTGTGATGTTCACTGTGGCAACGTATGTAAGGGAAAAAAATCTATATATTTAAAAAATAATTTTAGCTGCAGTAAGCCTCGGCATCTTCTCAAGCCAGTAGCTGTTGTTGGCCAAAGATTTACATATAAATCTTATTTAAAGTCTATTCCACAAACTGGACCTGTATGACAGGAGAGTTGTGTGAATTGTGATTTTTAGAGGATCTGCAGATTTGGAGAGGTGATGCGCATGTGCTGTTTAATTATATGTAATTATATGATTTTCTACACAATACATTATTTCTGGAGATGACTAATGCTCGATGAATTTTATTATCGCGCGCTATCATTTTGCTAAACTCTTACTTTGTAACTAGATAATATTTTCTCTGGCAAGTGGAGGAAATCGTCTTGTGGAAACCTGAAACAATCGAGGTTTTTGGCTTGGAGACGATATCGTTATAAAGGTCATTTTTAGCTAACCCTGTTAAATTCTTTGACAACGAAGGTGCTTGAGCTGCATTCATTTAAAAAACTATTCTAGTCAATATGATTGGCTACATGATTGGGGCACACCTCTCTAGTCCCTGCCTTAATTTCAGATATATATCATAACTACATCAGGCTCTTCATAACTGTAGTGAGGAAGATAACTACAGCTTAGAAAACATCAAAGAGCAAGGGCTACAAGGAACAAAGGGGAGGGAAGGGGGGTGTAGGAAGGGGATTCTCCCCTTTCTTTCCCCAATTTGGGATTCACATTTAGGGGTACACAGTCGTTTCTTCTCGAAACAAGGACCCAAGCGGAACAACCTCCAGTGAAAAGGTCCATTGGGTATGGAGAGCAACCAGAATGTGCTCCATATGTCTTCAAAGGAAAAAAGGCTAGAGCACAAGGAGTTGGGAAAAGGAGGAGGGGGAGAGCGGATTCCTGAATCCCCAGGTTTGGGTTTAAAAAATTTAGGGTTACACAGTAGTTTCTCTGCAACAAGGCCCGCAAGAGACATACCTCCAGGAACAAGGTCATTTTGTTTTATGGAGAGCAGCAGAGAGGTTACTCAACCAATCTCTGCAAGTATATAATGCAGGTGAGAAGCTGAAATATAGGCATAACAGGCAATAAGCATCTTAGAAGCAGAATATGAGGAAGAGTTTTAAATTAGTGTTTGCGTAGACCAACAGAGGAGGGCGCCCGAAATACACCACAGGTCAAGTGGGACCTGGGCTGTCTAATCACTGTTTCGATAAATGCTTCACTGTCCTTTCCAGTAAGGAAAATAATAAATGCACTCCCGGAACAATAAGTTTTAGATATATTCACATGTAGTATTTAAGGTGCTGTTAAAACCAACCTCAAAAAATGATGTGATTTTGCTGCAGTTTTCATATGTTTTTTCAGGTGAAACATAATTATTGGGTTATCTGGTTACCACACAAGTTCATCCATATACACGGTATAGCCCACAGAACAGAGAATGGTGTCCTTTTACTACCCCCAAATATTAATGTGCACATCGAGCGTAGTTGTGCATCCGAGTTTCATTGGCGCACTTTATTAAAGTGTTTGCGCCAGTGTTTTGTCTACTGCACTGAAACGATCCTGCAAACTGTTTGCAACATGTAATGTCTTACAAGATTTTGCCCCACATTTATTACTCGACTTAATAAGTCTCTGCAGCAATGAACAAAGTGCACCCCAAAAGGTGCCACCTAGGCTGCAGGGGGCACCAGATGTACTGAGCGACTAGCGTGCCCTCAGTGTTTGATGAATCTGGTGCCCCCTGCACACTCCAAAGGCAACTGCACATAGTAACAGACTGTGCTAGGTTTTGATAAATGTGGGCCAACTAGCTTTGTACTGATGGAAGTATCTTGCTTTGCTAACTGTGTCGGTGCAATAGAAATGAATAGAGAGCAGAACGCCATGTGTGACATAGGTTCTCTCTATTCATTTGGGGGGTACACTGACCCCATTTTCTCAGTTCTCCCCTGCTTTCCTAGTTATCATAGTGATATCTTGTGACTCAGAAACCCCTTTAATGGTCAGTTTTATCATACTATTCTCCATCAAGTAACACAGTGTTTGGCCCAACGCCACAACATTCATTGCATGCAAAGAGAGTTAATGACAAGTCGCTTTGGAAATGGCCGAGCACACTGTATAGATCTAATAAAGCGTAAATTTTTTCCCACACAGTGGTCAATTCTAAGAAATCCAGTCTAAGATGCAAACATCGGGGCACTTTACCGTTCCCGGTCTGATCGCACCCGATCCGGAATGTCTGTGACAAGGAATGTACAGTCCGGCTTGATTCACCAAGATTGGCGCGCCCCAAGTATATCTGCGATGTGTCGCTTCCCCCCGCTGAGGTCCACCGGAGTTCACCTTCTTCTTCTTCCCGATGTATGGAGTGCATGTCTTGCGACCAATTTGAATTTTAAATTCCGCGCTTAGTCCGAAACAGGGGTGTCCGACGGCCACACGCCCCCCAATTTGTTGGTCATATCGAAAGTCGGAGCGATGGCAAACCAAAATCCGTCGCATTTGCGCAAACCCCCTGTTATGTGCCGCAAATAGTCGAGAAACCGAGGAATGCAGTCCGGGGACCCTTTAGTAATCACAAATGTTGGGAGTGTATGCTATAATATCACAAACAGGGCAAATATAAATTCCTAATGAATTATTTTGTGGTTATACCAAACGTGAATACTAGCCTGAATCCATTTTGGAACATAGTGAAAACTGATGTCCTTGAAGAACATGTCTGGTTATTGCAGAAACTGTACGTGTTTGGCGGTATTACTGTAACTCTGCAATAGACTGTTATTGGGACAACCCTATATCAGACTGATAATCAACATGATGTGCGGACTTATGACTTTTGCAGTAAAGGACTGAAGATTTTGGCGCCCCCGCCACAATCCGTGTAGATTATAATTCTTTCAAGCTTAAATCACAGTTTCTAGCATTTTTCCAACGCAAATTCCAACATGTCCCGCTTTCTATCAGCAATCCGAGATTTGTTAAATGGTTTATGATGTTGCAGAGGGGCACAACTGCCAGCTTCATTTGTCCACATCATTCTTTGATATTTTTGTCAGACTGGTCATCGGAAATAGTAGAAAAAGCTTGACTTTCTCGACAATCAGGAGCCAAGTCCGACATTTCCTTGAGAGTGCATCCTTGAAGACCACGTGTACAGCATGTTAATCCAGCTTGCTAATGTTGAAAAAACCTCAATATCTAGCACTTCACAAGGCTCTCACAAAAGTGAACTTGGTGCTATAAAGGACCAAATTGGTCCCTTTGGCTTCTAGATGTCAGGTGGAATATAAATCAAAGTTGTGTCTTTTTGGCACCCTTCTATACAGATTCTCAGGAACCGCATATTTACTATGTTTCCTCCTGTGTTAAGCAATCTTATTATATTGATTTAGATTTTCAAAGATGCGCCTAGCTCTCTTCTTTGACGAACAGGTTTGTTCAGGCTCACCGGACCAGTGGATTAATAGTGGGAGTATCTCGCTGGATATCGCCCGGCTTTTGCAGGAGCCTTCTTTTGGGTTCCTTACTGCATGCTGGCTGGTCCTTTTAGTCACCTTTTCACATGCTCTGCACTTTTACTAACCACTGCAAACAGTTTATGGTCTTATCCATATATGTCACTGACTTCCATTGTGCCATAATATTTATCAATACCAATTATTTGTTCTGCTTTGTCAGACTTCAACAGAGTTAGTTGCCCAACAGTACACTGTTGGGCCCCCTCCACTGAGTGAAAGGGGTTATGTTCATTAATGTAAAGTTTTATACTGATTTCATGTTTATAATGTGATAACACGTTCCGATGTCTTTGATCCATATAGGGCGCAAAACAGGCTGGCGGCCCAACGCCGGAGCTACTACGCATGTTGCAGACTCCGTGCTTCGCGGACAGTGTTGCTCATCTCCTTGTAGCTTGCACATGGAAGATTACTGGGTGGGGCCAAGCGGCTACGGGGCCTTTAGTAGCCGCGCCGTGTAGCCTCAGCTCCTGAGCTACCTCCACATCCCAGTAGCCTCTTTATAAAATTTGCATATTACCCTGATTAAATTAGCAAGATGAGGGAATAAAAAGACTAACCTTCATTAGGTAGTACGTCGTGGTAGTTTCCTTTAAAGATACAGGACTGTAATTTCAACAAGTGTAAATGTGCTCCATTATAATTGGACATTTGTAGGCTTGGAGTAAACTGATCCATGAGCTGGGCCTGCTGGATCACGCTTCGGCCTTTGTTCTTTTTGACATCAAGGGCACCCTGAAAAATTCACCCCTATAAGACCGGAGATGTATAGCCGGGGAGTTTGCCCCGGGTACACCAATCCACCATCCCCTCCAACACTACAACGAGCCCCACATCAGCGCCGAGTACACAGATTGGTGGTATTAACCTCTAGCCACTACTGACCTACACTAGCAAGTCACCTAAGATGCAGACCGCCACGACCGCCACTCGGTGCCCGCGTTATTACACCTCACTGCCACCCTCACATGAGAGGGGTTCCTGCACCAGCCTGCTGACGTTCGCCCAGCAGCAAAACAGTGGTCCCGCTCCTTGCATGAGAAGATAAGGGTCAGATTTACTTACCCACGACCCGGTCTCTTCGAATCCAGCGCGCGTTCTCTGCGGTGGTTCGGATCCGGCCGGGATTCACTAAGTAGTTCCTCCGCCGTCCACCAGGTGGCGCTGCTTGCGCTGAAGTTCCCGGAGGCCGCGCTGGAATGCCCGTGAATTCACACCGGGCCTATACCTGGTGAAGGTAAGTATAATTTCGTGACACATTTTTGTCTTAAATGCGCGGTTTTTCCGAATCCGTCCTGTTTTCGTTTGGCCACGCCCCCGATTTCCGGCGCGTTGATGCCAAGCGCCGATGCGCCAACAATCTGATCATGTGCCAAAATCCGGGAATTCGTACCAATCGGTCGCAAATCGGAAATATTCGGGTAACACTCGGGAAAAACGTGAATTGGCCCTTAGTAAATGACCCAGTGTTCTTTTTCTCAACTGAGTAGTAAGCTGAGGTAACTAATTTCACCAATAAAAAACTGGAAAAATGGTTTGCTCAGTATAAGCCTAGGTTGTTAGGCACAGCTATTTCTCTCAATAAAATTTCCAAGTATGTCTCTCCTCATCAATAAATTCCAGTAGTCTTCCCTCATCATGAAATTTTCCAGTAGACTCTCCCCCCATCAATGAAATGTCCTACGACTCCTCATGATATAAATGTTCATTAGTCTCCCCTCATGAATGAATGTCCATGTGTTCCCCTTCATGATGAAATATCCTTACTAGAGTACCCGCCATATATAAATGTCTGCAGGCCCCTTATTATAAAGTGTCCGCAGAGTGCGCCTTATTACCGTTCAGCAGAGCCCCCCCATTGAACAGTGTCCAGCAGAATGCCCCCTTAAAAAAAAAAAGATAGTACTCTCACCCTGCAGCAGCTGGACTGCTTGGGTCCTCTCTTCCGTCCCATCATATCCTCGGTTCCCGGCCGTCAGCAGTCAGCGACACTGCCGTTGTCATGGTTTGGACAGAACCAAATGAGGTGCTTAAAAAACTCGAGTATAACCAATTGGGGTTTTTCGCAACATAAATTATGCGGAAAAACTTGGCTTATACTTCAGTTATACGGTAATTGAAAACTTTTACCTTTACCTTTGCCTAAGGCAATCTCGGAGAAGGTTCTCAGCTCTAACACACTTCCTATCTACGTATGTGTTCTACCTCCTTCTATATGATACAACTGAACTTATGAATAATCTTTTAAAACAAACCTTCATCTACTTTTTACTATTTCTTGACCACTTTGGGACTTGTATCTCTTTGATAATGCTGCTTGCTCCCGTCATGTCAATTGACAACTCTTTTTTGTACTTACAGTACAGCTCCTCCTGCCCCATAACAGACTGCCTCCGTTAGGATACTGTGTTTTTTGTATCAATAACTGACTATTTATATGTGTTTGGGACAATTTGTGTGCCCTGTCCTGACAAGGGGGTGTGGTTATCGCTGAAAAGGATGTTGACTGACTGTAACCTACACATGAATTAAGATGTGACAACTGTGGGCTAAATAGAAATGTTGGCATAGTAATCCAACAACTTGTAACTAAAGCTAGACAGACAGTCTAAAGAACGGACTAGATTTTTTTACCTAGCATAATGCCTTGTAAAAAACTAAAACTGTAGTTATGTTTATACTATCTAAATGTTAGACTGGTATTAGAAAATCAGCTGTGTTTGATTAAGATTCCTATGTGATCTTGGTTTTACGACTGTTTACCTGTCTCATCTCCCCCTGCTTTCTCAGTCATGAGAATACAGCAAAGTGCTCACTCAGAAGTGCTGAGGGAACAGTTGAGGGTGTAGACGTGTAACAGTCTGTAATGGCAATGGTCACGATGGCTAATGCAGTGGTGAGCGAACTCTGGCCGGGTGCCAGGGTGGCACTCAGAGCCCTTTCATTTTATGGGCACCCAGACCTCACACCAACACAGTTTTGTCCAGATCAACTCAGCTTCCTCCTGCGGTCTAAGTAGTCGAGGACGTGCCTTGCTACAGTCGCTATTTTTAAAGCAACATCCTTGGCTGCCAGGAATAGCGAGTAGTGAGATGGGTGATAGAGATGGATTGTCATTTGATCTCCCTGCTCTGGGTCCCCTGATTCTTCCTCTTCAGTGGTCTTGGAGGTGAAGCTACAATTCCAAATTTCTCCATCATCTTCTATTGTATTGGTAACTCAAGATGCCAATACGATTAAACAGGTGATGCAGCAGGTATCAATAAGTTTACTTCGCAAATTGTCATGTTTGGCATTTTTTGCGACATACAAGTGGTTTTGGTTGTAGTTTGTGGCAATCTGTCTCCACAAGATTCGTCTCACATGGGCTAGTGTACCCCTCGGATCAGAAGCATAATTAAAAGTTGGTTTAGAAGAAGGGAGGCCATGGATAACAATATAGGCGCACAGATCTATGGCACACGTGCTTGGTATGGTGAGCACAACAGCGCATCATGTTCCGAGCCATAGCCGCAAAAAAATTCCCCGTCTATGGGGAATGTATGGATTGCCGCAAACTCTCATCAGAGTTGGACCAGGGAAGGGGCAATGGGGTGGGTTGTAATAATACGGTTTTGTACATGACTTTAAAATATGTAATTTTGCTGTGATATGCTGTATGTAACAAATATTGATTTTTCTTTGATTATAGAACTATGTTATTTCTTAGGGCTCATTCACACTGCCGTTCATGGGGACGTACATGCGGCTGCAAATTTGCGGCCGCATATACATCCCCATAGACGGCAATGGCGGCCTGGCGGCGATACGGTGCTACACATGTGTGGCACCGATCCGCCCCGTACACCGCAAATAGATAGAGCAAGCGAAAAGGAAAATTTTTGCGGTGTGCGGGCCGTGCCCGCCGTTTTCTCATGAGAGAGGAGGTCACCTCCCTCCTCCCATTCCCACACTGCGGTATGCCTGCAACGGCGGGCATACCGTGTGTGTAAATGTACCTTTAGTATTATGAAGTAAATATTTTTTAAAAAAAAAAAAACATACAATATGGATTTGTGTTCGTTCTTTTATGACCACAAGATTATAGCTATATGGCATAATTAGCCTTGTTTACACTATAAAGAAAACTATTTGGTAGTCACTAGTGAGTGCCTTCCTGTGATAAGAGAAGAGCATTCCCGGTTGTCTATTCTAAGAACTCTTGTTTATCAGGAGCTTTCGGAAGGCACAGTTAACATATTTCATTACTTTCATTGTGCTATATGCTAACACAGTAGCACTAACCAAAATTGCACCTAATCACGATGTTATAACTTGTTGTCGCTTCAAGAGGTTGCCATCAGATCAAGACCAGGGGCAATTGACTTTCACTCTGTGTATTTATGTGACATTTCTACTGTGGACTCTGTTTTGGTTCCTGGCTGTCTATGACTGTGCACATTAGAGTGGCGGTCAATTTTTCGCCGCTTTAATATTGCTCTGCATTCTGCCACTGAGGAAGATTTTTCATCTCACCTCATGGCAGATGCCGCCCGGGCACCACACCCAGTCTCTCTTGTAGCTCCTTCTCTCTCCTTGGTCCCATAGAATGCTGTGATTGATAGAGCTTCGCCCCAGTCATTGTCAGTCTGAGGCTTTCTCATACCTATATGTAATATATTCCACTCACATCTAGTGACGCTTCGCTGTGACCTTTCTGTTGGCTTTCATAATGCCTTGTTGACATTGCTTGCTATACTTATGATGATTTTGATCTCAGCTATTTACTCTCCCCTTACTTCCATTTTTTGTGTGCCGTTTCGCTGAAATCGTTGTCGACTCTTCACTTTTGGTTTTGCGTTGTTTGTTTTGTGTACTCACTTTGGCAGAGAAGGGAATGTCTTCTAGTTGTCTTCTAGCAGACTGTGTAAAGGCTTCGGGACATTCATCAAGGAGCTATATCTATATGTTGACACGTTTTATAAATGATGTGCATAGAGAGGGTTCAACCTGCCCCTTAAGAGGGCGGGACTGGACGCAAGCGTTAAAGGAACCAACCTCCTAAAACGTTAAAAATCCCTAGAAATACTACCCTGTTTCCTCTTCAGCTTGATCCCCGATGCTGCCTGTCCAGTCTTGACCGACCCAGGAATCACCTAAAAAGAAGTTTATAATTGCAGTCACGGAGTGTGGGAACAAATGTCCGGCACTCCTGCTGCTAATTATGCACGTCCCTTGCCAGCTCCCTTCACTCTCCTCTTCCAGAATGGGTGTGTATAAATAAGCACCTCAAGCGGCCGGCCATCTTGTCCCCGCTCTCCCATACTGCTAATTATAACTAGTTTCTAGGTGATCCTGGCGGGTTCATACTAGCAACAGACGATCACCATATCAAGATGAAGAGGAGTCGGGGTTGGATGCTTACTAGTTTTTACAATATATTTTAAAGTTAAAAATATTTTTTAGGTGGTTGGTTTCCTTACCTTGCAAACACACTTTCCCATGTGCAATCGAAACGATCTGATGTACTTATAGTTATTGTTTCTTCTGGGCTCATGGTCTTGTCTATATGTCGTTCAGAACTTAACTCTAATGTCTCCACGCTAATTTATTTACTTGGAAGGATAGCCTGTGATGGTTGTGTTCGTAGTAGCTAGTTTTTAATACATCCTGTTATTCTTTTACTTATGCTAAGACTTAAGTAAGCCTGTACATAGTCCAAGGCATCAGAAATCATGTGTTTTTTTTGTGACACCATGTCCAAGTATTACAGGATATTACAATTATGAATGGCAGCCCAAGCAGATCAAGCACTTACCTTTCACCACTTCCACACTCTGGAGAACCCCTTTAAGAAACTTGTTAGCATCGTTCTGGAGATATTAGTTTGTGTTTTTTCTCCCTTGCTCCATGAACTATACAAAAAAATTTAATATTGTGTTGTTGCAGACACCTTTCAGTGGCTTATTGATGAATTAGACAATCACAATTTACAAAGGCAACCTCCATTTGCAATGAATGCCCTTAAGTGGTTGCTAGAGAAAACCCCTTTAATTTGAATGGGGTTGTCATAGAGACAACCCATTTAAGGGACAACTGTAGCCTAACTCTCTTCCATTTCATTCAGACCTGGTCTCAGGTCACCTGGCGAAGACTGTGCCCATGCTGTGCCCAGGCTGGATCATTCTGAGTATATATGGGTGTTGGACTTCCAGGGGGGAAATTTTTAAGAGTGGCATTTAAATTACCCCCATTTCTTTAGATGCACATAAATTCACATGATCATATATTTTTGTCCTGCTTTTTCTCATTACAGAGTTTTGCCTATGGAGGACATCCCTAACCCTTTTAGTGGAATTTTGAGATCACTCCTGGAAGTGCAGTGGAACTTGGAGACTTTCAAATCAAGTAAGATTTGTACAATCTATAAATATAGTTTTGGAGTCCACAAGTGATCTGTTGGCTCCTTTAAGAGGTTAGGAGAAATCTCTCCGATCCCTTAGCTTGATGAGTTATGAATCAGTGGAAGTATCACTGCAGTTAGTTGGCAGAGGTATTCTAAATCCAAAGAGTGAAGAAAACCGTCGCCACTTTCCACAAATATCTCCATCTCTTGAGGCATTAATACGCCTTAGGGTACCTGACAGCCGTGTGTAGAAAGAGAGAGTAGAAAGTCACAATGGGACACAGACCTGCTCTGTCAACGTGAGGTCCAGCGTCGGCGCATACAAGGGCCCTGGATCCACATCTCTGTGTGTGGCCCATACCATCTAGATAGAGATGGTGCTATCCGCTGAATGACAGAATTACCATCCACGTAGGCCACGTGAGAAGTTTTATATTTAGTCAAGACTGTCTAAGTTAAAAGGAACCTGTCACACCCATTTTCACAAATACAGCTAGGGACAACTTCTTAGCTTAAAATGGTTTTCCCATACATACCTATAAATCACTTTATTCTATATTCCCGGTGGCATCTGAGGGCAATGCCCTGCTCCAAACTTCCTCAATCCACCATCCTCCACCTCGCCCCATCCACCTCGACGTCTCCTAACCCTGTCCCATGCTCCTTTCAGCATGTCATGTGAAAAACAAGGTGGCATATCACAGTACCTTTAGCCTCCTAAACTTAACAAACGTCACCATGCAATATCTGAGCCATGACCAGTATGATGACAGATTACCAGCATGCATTTGTGGACTTCTACTCTTCTACTCACCCTCCATGGAATTTGAATTCTCACCACCGTCCGCGAGGCTTCTGTGATTTTCATGTGATCAGAATACTTATATGGGTAGATTGTGCAACTGTATCAGGACCTTAGATGACAATTACCCTAGTCATATGACATCAGTGGCCACTAATTTGAACGAATCCTCTACACCTAGAGGAGAAGTGGATCTACCATCACCATAGACAGACAGGGACATCGTCTACACCTAGAGAAGAGGCAGTTCTACCATCACCATAGACAGGGGGCATCCTCTACACCTAGAGGAGAAGCAGTTCTACCATCACCATAGACAGGGGGCATCCTCTATACCTAGAGAAGAGGTGGTTCTACCATCACCATAGACAGGGGGGCACCCCCAGAGGCTTGGCCGTCGGACAACCCAACTGATTCGGACAAACCGCGGAGTTTAAAAACTAAATTGTGTCACAGGATCAGCACTCACATGCACCAGGAAGAATTAGGTGAATCCGGCGGACCTCAGTGGGGGAAGTGACACATGCAGGAAATTGGACGCACGATCTTAGTGAATCCTGGCAGACCCGAATCCTTGTCCGACAACGCACAGCGGGGATTGCGACGGGACGGGTAAGTTAATGTGCCCCTATGTTTTTGGAGGGGCATACAGGGAAACAAAGGTTCATACGGAGGAAAAGTGTCTTCCATGCAAGCTAAAAATGGACACAAATGACCAAAAATGGACACAAATGACCTGGGGTCAGATGTATTGTACTGCTACAAAATTCTTGCTAAAGTTCGATTGAACATTGGACAATGAACAGTTAGTCTTGTGCAATATTCCCAATTTACCACTTAATGAACAACATAATATTTCTAATTGCATGTATTTTAATAAGCAATATATGATGTTTTAAGGGCTGTTATTGTGAGGCTAATTGAAAGACTTAATAGTCGGATCAATAAATGTGTTCTATTTCTATTGCAGTACTGGATTAATGAATACACCTCAACACTGGGCATTGGAGTATTTCATTCAGGGATAGAAATCTATGGTAGAGGTAAGATGAAGATCGTATTATTAATCATTGCCCTTTTATTATCATTTCTGTATATTTGCTCCATCTCTTTATACTTTTCACTTGTAGTATAAAAAAATCAATGTTTCATTTCCTTCTCTGCCAAGTCCCAATTTTGCCTCTGTACTGTACTAAGATACTCGTGCCTTTAACTCTTTCACTCCATGACCGTTTTATTTTTTATTTCAGTTTTTTTCACTTTTTAAATTTTTTTAAAAAAATTCTATACCCTTCAGCCCATCTCTGACGACCATAACCTTTTTATACTTTGTGTACAGAGGTAAGACTGACGACTGATGAGGTTTTTCTTTTGTTATAGCTGTCATTATGTGGGATAATAGTCTTTATATTTGCACTCTATGGAAAGGATGGTGATTTGAATTAAGATGAAAATAGTTTTTCAAACTTTTTTTTCAGGTCCCCTAAAAAAATGGGTTAGCAGCCAGCCCCAGTCGTACTTGTTAGAAGCAGATGCCTTCTGCATAATACAGCAGGCACCCACACTGTATAGAGTGGGATCATCTCCCACTTATACACTACTATACCATGCTGTTAGCAAGGGGAAAAATTAGGGTGGAATGAACATGTTGTTAAATGTCAGCAGCCAAGTTTTCATTCTAGTAAGGCATTATTCACACATTCTAGTAAGGCATTATATGGAGGACGTATATACGGCCAACTTATATACGCCATATATACATCCCCCATAGATGGCATTGGCCGCACATTGCCATTCCGTAGCCGGGAGAAAGATAGGACATGTTCTATCTTCCCCCAGAATACGGTGCCATATATTACTATGGAGTGGGGCGGGGGTGAGCAGTGCTCCCCCTCCTCTCCCCGGCGCCAATGCGTGCCTGCCGTGCTACAGTACAGTGGGCACACATCATGTGAATGTAGCCTAAATGTGATAAATCAAATACAGTTTCCTGCTACAATGACAGCAATTCTATTCTATCTATGTACGCATACACTACAGCTTAGAAAGTAGGTGGGAAAGTGGGTGTGGGAAGCCTGGAGGGGTGATGTAGGCAGTTAGATATGGGACAAGCCCTTTAATCCATTCCTATCCTCTTTCAACACAATATTGGCTAAGAAACAGAACCAACACTGGTTTTGCAGCTTGAAGAGTCTGTTATTAGATATAACTTCAAACACACTCATTTAAGAACTCAGAGGATTCAGAGGAGAGATGATGGAATTTCAAGGGGTGTTCGGTAGCCATCCAATTGATGGAGATGGTGGGGCACATTTACTAACCTCCGTGCGCCAGTTTTCTACGAACATGACTTATTTGTGGCGCAGCTGCACTATTTTTCATGCAACACAAATTTCTGCACTGAAGGGGGAGTTCCGGTAAGACCATTTAACAATGCAAAGTCCGACAGAATTGTGTAGCACGACTCATGTTAAAGGTGCACCAAAAAAATTAATGCACTCTGTTGGGCAGTGCAAGGAGTGCCAGATTCATAAAAAATGTGCACCAGAAATCCTGAATCTGGCATCCCCTGCACACTACAGATTCACTAAGGACAGTGCAGTAGAAGAGACTGCACTGTTCTTAGTAAATGTCCTGGTGTCTTTGTCTACTGCATGGTGGCCGTTCCTAGGTATTGCAGGATCAACTCTCAATAAAGTGCACGGGAGCCAAGCATGTTGTACCTACACAGTGGACAGAAACATCTACTCCTGCGTCCGTCCAATGTAGGGAATAGCCTGACAGGATAAGTGTGTGAGGGCTAGGGTGTCAGCTCCTAATTGATCAGATATTGATGACCTATCTCTAAGATAGGTAATAGACAGGGTTATTCCATTCACAACATCTTATCCCCTATCCACAGAATATGGACTTGGTGATCAGTAGGGTCCCAGCAGTGTAACCCCTGTGGATCACAAGAAAGGAGATTCCATGTCCTCCCCACCTTCTTGCACCGCTATGCGCATACGCAGACTTATATCTATGCAGACCGCCCGCACATAGCAGCGCCCTATCAAAGACCGGCACTAGTCTGCATAGATATGAGTCTATGCAGAGTGAAAGCACATAGTGTCACCTGAAGGAGGCGAGGACCCGGAATCAGGGAGGCAGTGCCAAGGGACAAGCAGGTAGACAGGGACATGTATGTCTTGTAGTATTTGTCAAGGCTATATGGATAAGGTCTATTTATTAATGAGATTTTGTAAGTCAGTGGGAGAAATTTATTAAAAGAAGCAGAATCTGCTACAGCATGCAACGTAATTTTTTACAGTCACAGTAGTAAATGGGAGCACGGTACAACGCTGCATCCGAACGCCCCTTTAGGTGTAGAATTTTGTATTGTGCTGAGCATAGTGCAGCTGCAACACAAAACGGACACAAATACTTGGTAAATACACGTACAAAGAACGTGCAAACTTTTTGCACATGTATTTATAAAGTGTCTGCCCCAATATTGTCGCGGCTGCACTATGCCCGACGTGCCACAAAAATTCTGCACATTAAAGTGGCGTTCCTGTGGAGATTCGGACCGTGCACCAGATTTATTATAGCGACTACACAGAATTGTGTCGCACAGTCTATGTTAAAATTTCACCAAAAAAAAAATTGTTGCACACCTCCCGAACAGTGTCGGGGGTGCCACATTCATGAAGACCGTGCGCCAATTTTGATTAATCTGGCGCCCTCTGCACACTCCACACACAAACTGCACATAGTACAAACTGCACTACTTTTGATAAATGTGGCCCATTGTATTGGATCTATGTATGGGTTAGGATAGTCCTTCTTTTGACTTCCATAGTAAAGCAAAAGCTATGGATATAACTTTAATGTAGAATATAAACAGAACACTGTCAATTTTGTAATCCTCCTGTAATTGATTTCTGTGTGAAAAATACCATGACGAACTGGAAGTGAAAATTACACAACTCCCTGGTAGTTGGCCTTTGTAAATTGCTTTTTTCCCTATTCCTGGATTATTCAGGAAGATGGTTCCCAGTGGAGAACACCTTAGTTCACTGTAATTTCATTAGTAGCTGAAAAGATTGTTAGGTGGATGATATTTAAAGAATAAGCAATTGTGCAGTATGTGGATAATAGAACATTTTACTCACATGGCCTTTTATGCACGTTAATCCATCCTGTCCATTTCATCTAATGAAATCCTTCAAAATATGGGTCATAACGTTTAGAAAAAAGCCTTCTTAAGGACAATCTAATAACAATATAAAATTATCTAAAGGTGCGGTACAGGGATGTTTCTAATGAACTTTTAATACCTTGGGCTGTGGCGAGGACAAGGGGACATCGTCTAGGCCTAGAGGAGAGGAGGTTCTACCATTGCCATAGACAGGGGGCATCCTCTACACCTAAAGCAGTGGAGGTTCATCCATCGCCATAGACAGGGGCATCCTCTACACCCAAAGGAGAGGCGATTTTACCAGCACCATAGACAGGGGGCATCCTCTACACCTAGAGGAGAGGCGGTTCTACCATCTCCATAGACAAGGGGCATCCACTACACCTAGAGGAGAGGAGGTTCATCCATCACCATAGATAGGGGCATCCTCTACACCTAGGGGAGAGATGGTTCTACCATTGCCATAGACAGGGGGCATCCTCTACACCTAGAGGAGAGGAGGTTCATCCATCGCCATAGACAGGAGCATCCTCTACACCCAAAGGAGAGGCGGTTCTACCATCACCATAGACAGGGGGCATCCTCTACACGTAGAGGAGAGGCGGTTCTACCATCTCCATAGACAGGGGGAATTCACTACACCTAGAGGAGAGGCAGTTCTACCATCTCCATAGACAGGGGGCTTCCACTACACCTAGAGGAGAGGTGGTTCTACCTTTACCATAGACATGGGCATCCTCTACACCTAAAGGAGAGGCGGTTCTACCATCACCATAGACAGGGGCATCCTCTACACCTAGAGGAGAGGAGGTTCATCCATCGCCATAGACAGAGGCATCCTCTACACCTAGGGGAGAGATGGTTCTACCATTGCCATAGACAGGGGTATTCTCTACGCCTAGAGGAGAGGCGGTTCTACCATCTCCATAGACAGGGGGCATCCACTACACCTAGAGGAAAGGCGGTTCTACCATCATCATAGACAGGGGGCATCCTCTACACCTAGAGGAGAGGCGGTTCTACCATCTCCATAGACAGGGGGCATTCACTTCACCTAGAGATGAGGTGGTTCTACCATTACCATAGACATGGGCATCCTCTACACCTAAAGGAGAGGCGGTTCTACCATCACCATAGACAGGGGGCATCCTCTGCACCTAGAGGAGAGGCGGTTCTACCATCTCCATAGACAGGGGGCATCCACTACACATAGAGGAGAGGCGGTTCTACCATCTCCACAGACAGGGGGGCATCCACTACACCTAGAGGAGAGGTGGTTCTACCATTACCATAGACATGGGCATCCTCTACACCTAAAGGAGAGGCGGTTCTACCATCACCATACACATGGGCATCCTCTACACCTAAAGGAGAGGCGGTTCTGCCATCACCATAGACAGGGACATCCTCTACACCTAGAGGAGAGGAGGTTCATCCTTCGCCATAGACAGGGGCATCCTCTACACCTAGAGGAGAGATGGTTCTACCATTGCCATAGACAGGGGACATCCTCTACACCTAGAGGAGAGGCGGTTCTACCATCTCCATAGACAGGGGGCATCCACTACACCTAGAGGAGAGGCAGTTCTACCATTACCATAGACAAGGGGCATCCACTACACCTAGAGGAGAGGAGGTTCATCCATCGCCATAGACAGGGGCATCCTCTACACCTAGGTGAGAGATGGTTCTACCATCACCATATACAATGGGCATCCTCTACACCTAGAGGAGAGGCGGTTCTACCATCACCATAGACAGGGGGCATCCTCTACACCTAGAGGAGAGGTGGTTCTACCATAATAATAGACAGGGGCATCCTCTACACCTAGAGGAGAGGTGGTTCCACCATCACCATAGACAGGGGATCCTCTACACCTAGAAGAGCTATGGTTCTACCATCACCATATACAGGGGGCATCCTCTACACCTAGAGGAGAGGTGGTTCCACCATCCCCATAGACAAGGGATCCTCTACATCTAGAGGAGAGATGGTTCTACCATCACCATAGACACGGGGCATCCTCTACACCTAGAGGAGAGATGGTTCTACCATCACCATAGACAGGGGGCATCCTCTACACCTAGAGGAGAGATGGATCTACCATTACCATATACAGGGGGCATCCTCTACATCTAGAGAAGAGGCGGTTCTACCATCACAATAAACAGGGGGCATCCTCTACACCTAGAGGGAAGGTGGTTCTACCATCGCCATAGACAAGGGACATCCTCTAGGCCTAGAGGAGAGGCGTTTCTACCATCACCATAGACAGGAGACATCCTTTATGCCCAGGTGCATAACTAGGAGAGGCTGGACCCCATAGCAGACTTCTGAATTGGGCCCCCCTTTCCCCTTTGCCAGGCAGTCTTCTTATCCCAGAGGGTGGAGGGCACACATCTGTCCCGGTAACTGCAGACCCCATGAGGGAGTAGATGGCAGGAATCTAGAGATGAGAGATTCCTAGTCCTGTCGTCGCCCTCCCCTGAAATTTCTTATCTGAGTTCCTGAGTCATTGGCGCACTGTAAAAGATTTCACTGTTATATAAATATTGTGATGTACAATGTGCAGCCTAATTTGTATATAATGGTGCACATTAACCATTCTTCAGTGTCTCAGGTCGGATGCCGGGGCCCCCTGATACTGTGGGCCCCATAGCAGCCGCTATGGCTGCTACCGCTGTAGTTACACCCCTGCTTACGCCTAGAGGAGAGGCGGATCTACCATCGCCATAGACATTCTACTGATACTATGATTATGGTGTAGCCAGATATATGTCCCCATTACATTTAAGTGAATGAGCCCTAAGCTGATGGAGTCTCATCACACAGCATCAGTCCTATCTAAGAGCAGGTCAAATACAATACTTCGTACTGCAGAGTGTAAGGGAGGCAAGGGAGGCATAAAACTGCATCTCTCATGAATACACTTCGGCACACAGCAGGCACATATGACAGATGCCATGGGTCGGGGTAATTTTATAACTGCAGTTTATTATTGTAGGGATGTACTTATTCTTCTGCACTCTTGGGGGGACATTAATCATAGTGGGGCAGATTTATCAAGCTGTCTAAAAGTCAGATTACCTAGCGTCGCTTTTGCACAATAAAGTAACAGCTTGTACAATGTCCGGACTACATTGTGTTGTAAGTGCAGAGACTAAAAGTTACAGATATGTAAAAAAAAAAACATTTCTTGCTCAAATGAGTCTTTTTTATTATAATGTATGAGAAATGGAGTCTGATAACATTTCAGATCTGCACATTAAGATTGACAATAATTTCACTCAAAAATATGATCCCATAGAAAATGATGAAGTCGTTACTTGAGAAATTTTTACATTTTAAAACTGCTCTGAAGTATTTTTTTTAGGTTGCATAGAGTTAATTTTTCATTTGGGAAGCGAAGACCTTTGTTACCAGTAATGAAAAGGGAGGTTTTTATCGAGTGCACCTGCTCAGAGTAGGCGTATTTTTGCAACTTTTTTGGCGCAAAATAGTGATATATGCCATACAAACATCTGCAGAACACCTTTTCACTATGTCAGATAAGGGGCAGACACTCAAAACCACTAAGTGCCGGACTTTAGTTTACACCTAAAAAAGTTGCTAATTAGAGACAAATTTGATGACTGTGCCAAAAAATTGTGCAAAAAGACGGCAAAAACAGTTAAAAAAATATGATAAATGTCCCCCATGGGCCTTAGAAAGGGCAGTAAGTAAATCCTTTGTAGAACTATGATTTTGGAGGGGCATACAGGGAAACGAAGGTTGATATGGAGGAAAAGTGTCTTCCGCGCAAGCTAAAACTGGACACACATGACCTGGGGTGAGATGTATTGTACTGCTACAAAATTCTTGTTAGTCTTGTTAGTCTTGTGCAATATTCCCAATTTACCACTTAATGAACAACATAATATTTCTATTTGCATGTATTTTAATAAGCAATATATGATTTTATTATTTTAAGGGCTGTTATTGTGTGGACGCATGGTTATCTCACAATGAGGCTAATTGAAAGACTTAATAGTCAGATCAATAAATGTGTTCTATTTCTATTGCAGTACTGGATTAATGAATACACCTCAACGCTGGGCATTGGAGTATTTCATTCAGGGATAGAAATCTATGGTAGAGGTAAGATGAAGATCGTATTATTAATTATTGCCCTTTTATTATCATTTCTGTATATTTGTTCCTTCTCTTTTTACTTTTCACTTGAAGTATTAAAAAAATCAATGTTTCATTTCCTTCTCTGACAAGTCCCAATTTTGCCTCTGTACTGTACTAAGATACTCGTGCCTTTAACTCTTTCACTCCATGACCGTTTTATTTCAGTTTTTTTCACTTTTTACATTTTTAAAACATTTTTTATACCCTTCAGCCCATCTCTGACGACCATAACCTTTTTATACTTTGTGTACAGAGGTAAGACTGACGACTGATGAGGTTTTTCTTTTGTTATAGCTGTCATTATGTGGGATAATAGTCTTTATATTTCAGTAGATTTTTGGATGCAGGGACACCTAACATGTTTATTTATTTCATTTTATGTGCACTCTACAGAAAGGTTGGGGATTCGAATTAAAATTAAAATTATTTTTGAAACTTTTTTTCTCAGGTCCCCTAAAAAAATGGGTTAGCAGCCAGCCCCAGTCGTACTTGTTCGAAGCAGATGCCTGCTGGATAATACAGCAGGCACCCACAGTGTATAAAGTGGGATCATCTCCCACTTATACACTAGTATATCATGCTGTCAGGAAGGGGCAAAATTAGGGTGGAATGAACATGTTGTTAAATGTAACCAGCCAAGTTTTCATTCCAGTAAATGTGATAAATCAAATACAGTTTCCTGATACAATGAGAGCTATTCTATCTGTGTACGCATACACTACAGCTAAGAAGTAAGTGGGAAAGTAGGTGTGCGAAGCCTGGAGAGGTGATGTAGACAGTTAGATATGGGACAAGCCCATTAATCCATTCCTAACTTCTTTCAACATGATATTGGCTAAGGAACAGAACCAACACTGGTTTTTAGTAGCTTGAAGAGTCTGTTATTAGATATAACTTCAAACACACTCATTTAAAGGAAACCCTCCACCACGAATCTACCTATAAAGGTAGATCGGGTGGTAGGTAGATCTATAGAACGTGAGGATAGCCCTTTTAAGGGCTAATCCTCAATCCTCACGTCCCCGCACTTTTTTGATAACTTTTATTATCAGAATATGTACATTTTCTAAAGAGGCTACTGGGGCATGGAGTAGCTGGAGCTGAGCGCCCTCGTCCGACAAACCTGCTGTCTGCGCATGCGCAGAACATCAGGCCCGCGTCTGTGCAGCTCCGGCTTCATCAGCCTCTCCCTCTACTTTTCTTGCACACACCACCTCCTGGAGACCTGCCAGGCTGTAAACCCATCCTCTGGTCCCAATACCAAGCATTGTGACCACAGCATGACCAAGGCTGCACTAGCCAGCCACTCTGGTATTCTGGGTTCCTTGCTGTCTACAGCCACCGAAGAAAGGTTAGGCCCCCGTGGGGGATGTTGCAGATTGAAAAGTTGAATATTTTGCTATGGTAGGTGCTTCACTTGCCTTGTCAAGTCTCTCTTATAATAAGGCTGCCTTCTTAAGGAAATCTGCCTGAAAGTCACAGACACTATCCCCCATTGTTTCAGTTTAGGGCAATAAATAGGGGCGTGTCTGTGACTTAGAGGAAATGTTCCACAATAAGTCAGTAGTTGTTTTAGGAGAGACCTAATGAGGCAAGAAAAGCATGACGACCCACCGTAACAATATAGCCCTTTTTATAGTCACCAGATTTGGCTATTATCAATGTCTGGGGATAAATGATAATGGTCACTCCTTCCTGCACAAAATGTTATCGGAGGATGGATAATGTACGATAATATTGTCTTGTGTTTTGTAAATTCTTTGATTTGGAATATGGGTCACATAAAGTCACGCAATGTACGGTAAAATTTGGTTAAACAGCAGTAAATGTGTCTTCATCTTATACATAATTCTATAAAAGTGAGAAATAAATGAATCTCAGAGCTACACGTTACCCAATGTCCCCTCCGCCTGCTGCCCAGCCGCCCCCGCTAATCTATATTCACCTTCTCTGCTGTTTTCCAAATGTCAAGTCAGTGACATTGTAAAATAATTACACCTCTCCCGAGTCATTTATTCAATGGTGCTGACATAAATTGTGCTTGTGTTCTCTGCCGTGCCCCTGAATTCAGGGCGATTTGTTTGTGTCCTTTTTATGGTACACAGGACTGGTAAAGGTCAGACAGGGTCCCCGACATGAATGTGACATGAAATCTGAACGATAACATTGAAGAAAAAGCTCCTGTTTATATTTTATGTGATCTTTTAATCAACACAAAAGCTTATTCCTTAAAGGGATCCTCCCAAAGTCAACCATATACAGGCAGTCCCCGGGTTACGTACAGGATAGGTTCCATTGGTTTGTACTTAAATTGAATTTTTATGTAAGTCGAAACTGTATATTTTATAATTGAAGGTCCAGACAAAAAAATTTTTTTGCCCCAGTGACAATTGGAGTTTCCAAATTTTTTACTGTAATTGGACCAAGGATTATCAATTAAGCTTCATTACAGACACCTTACAGCTGATCATTGCAGTCTGGGACTAAAGAAAAGCATCCACAGAGCTTCACCAGAGATCACAGTGGGCAAAGGGGTCCGTCTTTAACTATGAGCCGTCTGTAAGTCGGGTGTCCTTAAGTAGGGGACCATCTGTATCGGTAATCAGCTTGTATCTCATGAAGTGGAAAGATTATATAGACCATAGCAGGTGGTCCAGGACCCTAAAGGCCCCATCCCCCCTTCTAGTTGCACTGCTTAAAGGCACATTCCCATCTTATTTCTATATGACTTACTGAAGTGGTTAATATAAATTAATATTTGGATACAGTGCAATAGCATTCAGTAAACATTGTTGCATTGCCATAGTATGACAATCATCAATGGGATTACAACTCCAATAGTTTTTTTGACATTGGACCTGCATCTTTCAAGGATTCCCAATCGTTCTTGGTTTCAGTCTTTTACCTCGTGGTGAAGTCTCAGCAAATGGGGCTTATTGATTAAGGGTCCGCGGATCGCACTTTCGTCAGATTTTCCTACGTTTTTGGGATTTGCGCTGCTGTGACAGATATTTAACTGGGGATTGTGTCGCTCGCGATTGGATTGTGGCGCAGTTGCGCTGGCTTTCATGCAACAGAAATTGGGAGCGTGCCGTTGAATAATCCAACAGATTCGGACTAAGCGCTGGATTTAACTTTCAAATTTTGTCGCAAGATCAAGCACTTACATGCACCGGGAAGAAGATGGTGAACTCCGGCGGACCTGATCAGGGAAGCAACACATGCAGGATATCGGGAGCACGATCTTAGTGAATCGCGGCACAGTGCATTCCGGTTGGACAATACACTTTCGGGGAACACGTCAGGACAGGCAAGTAAATGTGCCCCAATGTCTTCCAGACCTGACCTTGACTTCTTCTGTCACTTTGTTTCTCATATATCCGCTATTCATCGTACCTCTGGAATTACATCAACCTTACCTTTCAGTGATTTTTGTCAAAATGCAGGTGCCATTGCAGAGTACTGGGCCTCTATTATATTTAAAGGGAATTTACTAACCCTAGTAACAGTAGCAGCGTGTAAAGCATTTGGTTCAGCTTTTCAGAGCCTTTTCAATTTCCAGTGATTCCTCTGATATTTCATAAAATTATTTATGGAAAACAAAGCAACTAAAACACTTTTTATCTTCAAAAATTTTACTTATTTAGTCAAATATGACTTTGATTTTGAGTAATTTAGTCAGATTTGTTGACACTTTCAGACACAGAGATAACATTAATGGCTCTTTTAAATGTCCCCGGGTTACATACAAGATAGGTTCTGTATGTTTGTTCTTAAATTGAATTTGTATGGAAGTCGGAACTTTATACTTTATAATGGTAACCACAGGAAAAAAAAATTTTTTGTCTCTATGACAATTGGATTTTAAAAATGTTGGATTGTTATAAGAACCAGGATTAACAATAAAGCTTCATTACAGACGCCTGTGATAACTGTTACAGCTGATCATTGTAGCCTGGGACTAGTACAGTAAGCTACCAACATCCAGAGGTCCGTTTGTAACTAGGGGTAGTCTGTAAGTCAGGTGTTCTTAAGTAGGGGACCACCTGTATATAAATATTTGTAAAAATGGGAAGGGGGTGTTCATTTCATTTTTTTGTAACTTTTTTCACCTTTTATTGTAAAACATATTTGATGCTGGGATTAGTGGATCTCATAGACCATAGGCTACTACAGGATAAGTAGATCTCACAGTATTATAATTAAGGGTTCAATAGTAAATTTACAATGGTTACCAAATGTTATTGCAACCAATTGGATACCAGTATATTACTGCTGGAGGGGAAGGGGGAGGTTTGGTCATTGGCCGAGACATCATAGAGGTTATCTCCAATCACAGGCTGTATAGGCAGCTCCCTGCTGTGTAAAGCACCAGACTCATGCTGGTGAGAACCTGGAAAACCAAGTGACAATTTCCCCTTAGTTACTATATAATCATCATGGCAAGGCCTGTAGGCACTCCAGGCTTGGGCACCCAGTAGCCCCTATAGTTGCCTCGTTGCATCTAATAAAGCAGCAGCAGAATCCTGTTAGAAAACTGCTCTTATTACCAATTCTTACTCAACTTCATTCGGTTTTCGAAGGAAATTTCATTAGCAGTTTGCTGTTATTGACAGTGCATATGTTTTACACAATGTATTTTCATCCCATTAAAATGTTTCAGTTCCTTAGAGGGAATGTTCTGAATTTGGATCTGTTTTTGTATTCCATGGGGGATATTTATCAGGACCTCTGAGCACCACCAGTGGCGCAGAGGCCCTGAAATAATCGCAAATGCTAGCTTGTTGCTAGCTTTTGCGATTATTTTTCACAATCCGCCACCTTCACGCCAGTGGGGCGTGAAGGGGCGTGAAGGGGGGGGCGCGGCCGGCCGAGCGGGGGGCACGGCCGCACTGGAGTGGGCCGGTGCGGGGCGTTACTGTCCCCGCGCCTGCGCACTCGCTGCTGCCGGCGACTTTTCATACGTGCCTGGAAAAATGCTGCGCAACTGGCAGCCCGATATATCAAGAGGCAGAAGCCTCTTCATGTATCGGGCTGCGAATTTGCAGCACGAGCGCCAGCGTATGATAAATATCCCCCCATGTGTCATCTAAGTTTTGTCAAATTGACAAATCCATTTTTCACTTTTTTCAGCGCCTAACAACACATGCAAGAACAACTTACTGCCACAATGCATCTGAGTGCAGTCCTTCTTTTTCACCCACCCATTTACTTCAATGGGCCAAGCATTGCAATAGAGTCAGACCCAACTAGTGTCTGTTGCAGGTTTCTCTGCACGGACAGAGGATACATGCAGAAAATCAAACATGGGAAGCCCCCACTATTATTGTCCTTTCTGGGGTCTCCATTACTACTGCCTGCTCTGGGGTCTCCATTATTACTGCCTGCTCTGGGGTCTCCATTAGTATTGTTTTGATTTGGGCAACGTATTAATTGTCTGCTCTTTGGTGTGCAATACTATTATTGCCTGGTCTGACAGGAATCACCTTTTTTTACTCATCAGAAATATTTTCAAGTGCAACTGATCTTACGTCACCTGGGATCAAACACTTTTCTTGCTGTCTGAGTCTTGATTTGACAGTATTTGGACATGACACATTGGTAGTTTATGGTGCTACATTAATGTCCAAAGTTAAGAAAACATCCATGGGGAACCAGCATTAGGCTTAGGATAGATGGGATGGGTCCACTATTGTTTTCTGGAGATTAAGCAGTACGTTGTCCAGATTTCGCTGGCATGAAAATGTTACTGCTGCAAAGAGTGTAAGCTGCTGTGAAAACCCATAGCACAAGGTCAGTCATTCATGTGTAAAATCAGATGATTCCTGGTAAGTGAAAAATTTCATCTTTTATGCGTTTTTTTTGGTCCATTTTCCATCCTAGTGCTATCCGTTTTTTAAATCCACTATCCCAATTGTGTCAGAGTTTTACATCCGTAGCTCTGAACTACTTCTTCTTTTTTCAGCATCTCCTAGCAACAACATGCATGAAAAACTAACCACTCTAGGATGACATGCGAGTGCCGTTCTTTTTTTTTCTGAACCAATAACAGCTTGGATAACATGCCACGATATTCTGGAATAGGATTGAATCAACGGACCATGCAAAACATCAGATGTGTGCATAGCACGATAAACTACCAATGAGTCACAGTTATGTCTGAGTGCTCCTCGGTGTGGGCACGGACGGCCCTTAGGGTGAGGATACATGGGATGGGTGCACTGTCTATTTTCAGAAAGCAATGTCAAAATTCTGCTCCGGCATAAAAATGTTATAGCTGCAAAAGGTGGTAGTTGCATAGTACATGTGTACTCCCTAGATAAGATTTTTTATCTTTAATATTCATCGATCAGCATTTTAATATAATGGGGCACATTTACTTACCTGTCCGGAGGAGTTCACGAAGTACGGAGTGTCCAACGATCATGCACTAAGATTGTGCGCCCGTTATCGTGAATGTGTCGCTTCCTCGCTCAGGTCCGCTGGTGTTCACCTTCTTCTTACTGGTGTATGTAAGTGCATTGTCTTGCGACACAATTTGAATCTTAAATCTTGCCCTCTGTCCGAATCAGTCAGATAGTCCGATGGACTGCCCTCGATTTCTGTCGTATGAAAGCCGGCGCAGCTGCGGCACAATTCGATCGCGTGTGACACAATCCCAGTGCAGACACCTGTTAAATACCTGTTTTAGCTGAGCAAATCCCAAAAACCGTGAACAGTCCGACGAAAGTGCGATCCGTGAGCCTTAGTAAATAATGCCTATCCATGTATAGTGATTGGAACCGAGCAAAACTTTCCATTCATATTTGCTAATACTGGCGAGCAAGTTAATACTTATACTGAATATTACAAATACTGGGTGTTAGAATTCTGGAGATGGGATGATGATCCAGGAATTTATTAATATTTTTTTTTTGCATTCGCTGGATCAACATTGTAAGATTATGGTTTAGACTTATTTTAACCATATCTTTTTTTCCAACTATATCAACTATGGCCATAGGTATAACAAAATCAAATCCAGTCTGTATATGTTACTGTGATGTTCACATGTGGCAACGTTATGTTTAGAGGAAAAAAATCTATATATTAAAAAATAATTTAGCTGCAGTAAGCCTCGGCATCTCAAGCACAGTAGCTGTTGGCAAAGGTTTACATATAAATCTTATTTATAAAGTCTATTCCAACAAAATGGCACTGTTATGACAGTATGGTTGGCTGTGAAATTGTTATTTTAGTAGGATCTGGCAGATTGGAGAGGTGATGCGCATTTGCTGTTATTATATTGTATATTATAGATTTGCTACAAACATACATTTATTTCTGGAGATGACTAATGCTCGGATGAATGTTATTATCGCTGCTATCATTTTGCTAAACTCTTACTTTGTAACTAGATAAATATTTTCTCTGCAAGTGGAGGAAATCGCTTGTGGAAACCTGAACCAATCGGAGGGGTATTTTGGCTTGGAGACGATATCTTTAGAAAAGGTCATTTTTAGCTAAACCCTTGAAAATTCTTTGAGCAACGAAGGTGCTTTGAGCTGCAGTCATTTAAAAAACTATTCTGAGCAATATGATTGGCTACATGATTGGGCACACCTTGCTAGGGGCACCTGGCCTTAATTTCAATATATATCAGTAACTACATCAGGCTTCTTCATATACTGTAGTGAGGAAGAATAACTACAGCTGATAAACATCATAAAGAGCAAGGGCTACAAGGACAAAGGGGAGGGAAAAAGGGGGGGGGGTAAAGGAGATTCCCCTATTTCCCCAAGTTGGGGATTCACAATTTAGGGGTACAACAGTCGTTTCTCAGAAACAAGGACCCAAGCGGAACAGACCTCCAGGAAAAGGTCCATGGAGAGAGCAGAGATATGCTCCATATGTCTCAAAGGAAAAAGGGCTACAAGCACAAAGGAGTGGGAAAAAGGGGAGGAGAAGCGGATTCCCATGGATCCCCAGGTTTGGGATTAAAAATTTAGGGGTACAACAGTAGTTTCTCTGCAACAAGGACCCAAGAGGACCATACCTCCAGGAAAGGGTCCATTTGGTTATGGAAAAAGTGAGAGGTACTCCACATCTCTCAAGTAATTAATGCAGGTGAGGAGCTGAAATATAGGCAGAACAGGCAGATAAGCATCTTAGAAGCAGAAAGTCAATGAAGGAAGAGTTTTAATTAGTGTTTGCGTAGACCAACAAGAGGAGGGCCCTAAGAAATAAACTACAGGGTCAAGTGGGACCTGGACGTCTATCACTGTTTCGATAAAATGCTGCACTGTCTTCCAGTAAGGAAGAATATTAGAGCACTCCCAGAACAAGAAGTTTTAAGATATATTCACATGTAGTATTTAAGGTGCTGTTAAAAACCAAACCATCAAAAAAATGATGTGATTTTGCTGCAGTTTTCAATATGTTTTTTCAGGTGAAACATAATTTATGGGGTTATCTGGTTACAACAAGTTATTCCATATACACAGGTGAAACCCCACAGACCAAGAGAATGGTGTCCATTTTACCCCAAATGAATTAAGTGGCACATCGAGCGTAGGTGTGCCAGTCCATTCATTGGCGCACATTTATTAAAGTGTTTGCGCCAGTGTTTTGTCTGACTGCACTGAAAAGATCCTGCAAACTGTTTGCACATGTAAGTGTCTTGCAAGATTTTGCCCCACATTTATTACTGACGTAATAATTCTGCAGCATGAACAAAGTGCACCCAAAAAATGGTGCACACTTCGTGAGCAGTGCAGGGGGCACCAGATTAATGAAGACTAGCGTGCCCTAGTTTTGATGAATCTGGTGCCCCCTGCACACTCCAAAGGCAAACTGCACATAGTACAGACTGTGCTAGTTTTGATAAATGTGGGCCACTGCTTATGGTACTGAAGGAAGTAGTCTTGCTTGGCTAACTGTGTCGGTGCAATAGAAATGAATAGAGAAGCAGGAAGCATGTGTGAATAGGTTCTCTATTCATTTGGGGGTACAACTGACCCCATTTCTCAGTTTCCCCCGTGCTTTCCATAGTTATCTATAAGTGATATCTTGTGACCAGAAAGCCCATTTAAGGTCAGTTTTATATGACTATTCTCAGTCCAAGTGTTGGCCCAAGCCCAAACATTCATTGCATCAAAGAGAGTTATGACAAAGTCAGCTTTGGAATGGCCGAGCACCACTGTATAGATCTAATAAAGCAGTAAATTTGGTTCCCACAACAGTGGTCAGTCTAAGAAATCCAGTCTAAGATGCAAACATCGGGGCACATTTACTTACCCGGTCCTGTCGCGATCCCCGATCCGGAATGTCTGACAAGGATGAAGTCCGGCGTGATTCACCAAGATTGTGCGCCCAATATCCTGCATGTGTCGCTTCCCCGCTGAGGTCCGCCGGAGTTCACCTTCTTCTTCCCGGTGTATGTGAGTGCATGTCTTGCGACACAATTTGAATTTTAAATCCCGCGCTTAGTCCGAAACAGTTGGGTTGTCCGACGGCCACGTCCCCCGATTTGTGTCATACGAAAGTCGGGACGATTGCGCCAAAATCCGATCGCATGCGCCAAAAACCCCTGTTAAATGTGCCGCAAATAGTCGGGAAAACCGAGGGAAATGCAGTCCGGGGACCCTTAGTAAATCACAAATGTTGGGAGGTATGCTATAATATCAGCAAACAGGGCAAATATAAATTCCTAATGAATTATTTTGTGGTTTATACCAAACGTGAATGACTAAGCCTGAATCATTTTAATAGTGAAAACTGATGTCCTTGAAGAAAACATGTCTGGTTATTGGCAGAAACATGTATCTGTTGGCTGGTATTACTGTAACTCTGCAATAGAACTGTTATGGGGACAACCCTGTATTTAGACTGAATAATTCAACTATGATGTGCGGCTTATGACTTTTGCAGTAAAGGACTGCAGAATTTTGCACCCGCCACAATCCCAGTGTAGGAATTATAATTCTTCAGCTTAAATCACAGTTTCTAGCATGTTCCATACGGCAAATACCAACAATAGATCCAGTTTCATCAGCATCCGGAGATTTGTAAATGGTTTATGATGTTGCAGAGGGGCACAACTGCCAGCTTCATTGTGTCACATCATTCTTTGATATTTTGCAGACTGTCATCGGAAATAGTAGAAAAAGCTTTGACTTTCTCGACAATCAGGAGCCAAGTCACACATTTTCCTTGAGAGTGCATCCTTGAAGACCACTTGTACAGCAGTTATCCAGCTGTGCTAATGTCAGACACCTCAATATCTAGCACTTCACAAGGCTCTTCACAGCTGAACTTGGTGCTATAAAGGAACCAAATTGGTCCTTTGGCTTCTAATGTCAGGTGGATGATAAATCAAAGTTGTGTCTTTTGGCACCCTTCTGAATACAGATTCTCAGGAACCGCATATTTACTATGTTTCCTCCTGTGTTAAGCAACTTTATTAATATTGATTTTAAGATTTTCAAGATGCGCCTAGCCTTCTTCTCGGTTCCCTTACTCATGCTGGACCTTGGCTCCTTTTAGTCACCTTTCAAGATGCTCTGCGCTTTTACCACTGCAAAACAGTTTATGGTCTTATCCATATATGTCACTGCATTCCCATTGTGCCATAATATTTATCAATACCAATTATTTGTTCTCTTTGTCAAGACTTCAACATGAGTGTAGTGTCCCAAAGTACACCTTTGGGCCCCTCCACATGAGTGAAAGGGTTAATGTTCATTAATGTAAAGTTTTATACTGAATTTCACTGTTTATAATGTGATAACACTGTTCCTATGTCTTGATCCATGCATGCGCAAAACAAAGGCTGGCGGCTCCAAAGCCGGAGCTACTACGCATGTGCAGAACTCCGGCTTCGCGGATAAGTGTGCGCAGCTCCTTGTAGCTGCACATGGAAGATGACTGGGTAGGAGGATCAAAGAGGCTACTGGGGCCTGGAGTAGCCGCGCCGTGTAGCCTCAGCTCCAGCTACTCCACATCCCAGTAGCCTCTTTAGAAAATTTGCATATTACCCTGATTAAAGATTAGCAAAGATAGAGGGGAATAAAGTATTATCCCTAAAAAGACTAACCTTCATAGGTAGATATGTAGTGGTAGGTTTCCTTTAAAGATACAGGACTGTATTTCAACAAGTGTAAATGTGCCTCCATTATATGGACATTTGTAGGCTTGAAGTAAACTGAGCCATGAGCTGGGCCTGCTGGATCCCTGCTTCTGCCTCTTGGTTCTTATTTTGACATCAAGGGCACCCTGATTCACCACCTATAAAACAGGAGATTATAAGCTGGGAGTTTGCCCCGGGGGTACACCAATCCACATCCCCTTCCAACACTACAACGAGCCACATCAGCCGGAGTACACAGATTGGTGGGATTAACCTGCTAGCCATTGTGACCCTACAGCTAGCAAGTCACCCTAAGATGCAGACCATTGACCGCCACTACGGTGCCCGCGTTATCACCTCAGCTGCCACCTCACATGAGAGGGGTTCCTGCATCCAGCCTGCTGACTGTCGCCCACAGGCAAAACAGTGGTCCCGCTCCTTGCATGAGAAGATAATGTTCTTTCAACCTGAGTATAAGCTGAGGTAACTAATTTCACCAGAAAAAAACTGGAAAAATGTATTGACTCGAGTATAAGCCTAGGGTGGTAAAGGCATCAGCTTTTCTCTAATAAAATTTTCAGTAGTCTCCCCTCATCAATAAAATGTCCACTAGTCTCCCCTCATGAATGAAATGTTCATTAGTCTCCCCTCATGAATGAAATGTCCAGTGGTCTCCCCTCATGAATGAAATATCCACTAGAGTACCGCCATTAATAAAGTGTCTAGCAGGCCCCTTATTAATAAAGTGTCCAGCAGAGTGCCGCCATTATTAACGTTTCCAGCAGAGCCCCCCATTGATAAAGTGTCCAGCAGAATGCCCCCTTAAAAAAAAAAAGATAGTACTCACCCTGCAGCGCTGACTGCTGGTGTCCTCTTCTCTCCCCAACATGTCCTCGGGTTCCCGGCCGTCAGCAGGCAGCGACACTGCCGTGTCATGGTTTGTGGACAGGAACCAAAGAGGTGCTGTAAACTCGAGTATAAGCCAAGTGGGGTTTTTTCAGCACATAAATTATGCTGAAAAACTTGGCTTATACTTCAGTTTATACGGTAATTGGAAAACTTTTACATTACCTTTGCCCTACGGCATCTGGAAAAGGTTCTCAGCTCTACACCTTCCTATCTACGTAGTGTTCCTACCTCCTTCTATATGATACAAACTGAACTTTAGAGAATAATCTTTTAAAACAAACCTTCATCTACTGTTTTACTATTTCATGACCACTTTGGGACTTGTATCTCTTTGATAATGCCGCTTGCTCCCGCTTCATGTCAATTGACAACTCTTTTTTGTACTCTACAGTACAGCTCCTCCTGCCCTATAACAGACTGCCTGCAGTTAGGATACTGTGTTTTTTGTGTCAATATACTGACATATTTATTCGTGTTTGGACAATTTGTGTGCCCTGTCTGACAAGGGGGTGTGGTTTAGCTGAAAAAGGATGTGACTGACTGTAAACTACACATGATTTAAGATGTGACACTGTGGGCTAAATAAAATGTTGGCATACTAATCCAACAACTATGTAAACTAAAGCTAGACAAGACAGTCTAAAGAAGGACTAGATTTATTACCTAGCATAAGCCATTGTAATAAAACTAAAACTGTAGTATGTTTATACTATCTAAATGTTAGATGGTATTAGAAAATCAGCTGTGTTTATTAAGATTGCCTATGTGATCTGGTTTTACAGACTGTTACACAGTCTCCCCCTGCCTTCTCAGCAATGAGAATACAGCCAAAGTGCTCACTGCAGAAGTGCTGAGGGAACAGTGAGGGTGAGACAGTGTAACAGTCTGTAATGCAATGGTCACAGAGGGGCTAATGCAGTGCCGGCAAACCGGTGGCACTCAGAGACATTTCTATGGGCACCCAGGCCTTCACACCAACACAGTTTGCCAGATACAACTCAAGGCTTCCTCCTGCGGTCTAAGACAGTCGAGGACGTGCCTTGCTCAGCGCTATTTTAAAGCAACATCCTTGGCTGCCAGGAATACAGGAGTAGTGAGATGGTGTGGATAGAGATGGATTGTCATTTGATCTCCTGCTCTGGGTCCCCTGATTCTTCCTCTTCAGGGGACCCTGGAGGGAAGCTACAATCCAAATTTCTCCATCATCTTTCTATTGTATTGGTGAACTCCGGACACCAATACGATTAAAAACTGTGATGCAGCAGGGATTAATAAGTTACTGCTCAAATTGTCATGTTTGCATTTTGCGACATACAAGTGGGTTTTGGTTGTAGTTTGGGCAATCTGTCTCCAAAAGTTTTTCCATCACTGGGCTAGTGTAACCCCTCAGGATCAGAAGCATAATATTAAAAGTTGGTTTAGAAGGAAGGAGGCCATGGATAACAAATATATGGGCACAGGTCGGTGCACGGGAGAGGAGGAGGGGGCAAGTGTGCGGCCGTGCGCCGCCGTTTTCTATGGAGAGAGGAGGGGTCACCTGCAGGGCGGGCATACCACGTGTGTAAATGTACCTTTAAGTATGATGAGAGTAAATATTTTTTAATTAAAAAAAAAAAACATATCACAATATGGAATTTGTGTTCAGTCTTTATGACCAAAAGAGTATAGCTACTATGGCATTATTAGCCTTGCTTTACACTATAACAGAGGAAAACTATTTGGCAGAGCACTAGTGAGTGTCTTCCTGTGATAAGAGAAGAGCATTCCCGTTGTCTATTCTAAGAACTTGTTATCATTGAAGCCTTTGGAAGGCACCAAACACCGAACCGCAGTAACATACTCATTACATTTCATTGTGCTATATGCTAAACACCGTATCACATAACCAATGCACCTAGAGCACTAGTTATACTTGTTGTCCTTCAAAGAGGTTGCCATCAGTATAAGAGACCAGGGGCATTGACTTTCACTCTGTGTATTTATGTGACATTTCTTACTGTGGACTCTGTTTTAGGTTCCTGGCTGTCTAGACTTGTGCACATTAGAGCGGCAAGTTTCGCCGCTCTTTAATTGGCTCTGCATTCTGCCACCTGAGGCAAGATTTTCATCTCACCTCATGGCAGATGCAGCCCTGGGCACCACACCCAGTCTCTCTGTAGCTCTTCTCTGGTCCAGCAGTAGATGCTGTGATTGATAGAGCTCTGCCCCAGTCATCTGCAGCTGAGGCTTTCTCAGTACCTATGTGTAACTATATTCCACTCACATCTAGTACTTCGCTGGTTACATTTCTAGTTGGCTTTCATGAATGCTGTTGACTTGCTATACTTATGATATTTCTGATCTCAGCTTATTTGACTCTCCCCTATGACTTCCATTTTGTGCCGTTTTCGCTGTCTCGTTGTGACTCACTTTTGTGTTGCTTGTTTGTTTTGTGTACTCACTTTGGCAGAGAAGGGAATGTCTTCTAGTTGTCATGTATCATGGAGGATATGCAAAGTTAAGCAGGGAGGTGACAGTTGGGGCTCAGTTTAGGTCTCCCTGCCCTTTCTGTCCTCCCTTCGTGTAGAGTCTGCTTTACAATTTTCAATACTATTAAAACATTAGATGCACATTTAGGTTCACATTTCATAATATTATAAGTAAGTACTCTATAATGTGAATCCTGAATACTTATATTACTAATACTTATATATTACATCACATAGGAAATATAAGATATGTATCTAGAAATGCTCCACCCCTTGGGAAAATGGTTCCTGAATGTATTTTCTTCGATTGACAAACGGCCGACAGGGCTAAGTTACAAGGGAAGCTCTAAATATGGAGAAAACTGCAGCAATCTCTGTCCGTATTCACAGAAAACAACAGCATTCTCATTAACTGTTACAACAAAGGAATATTCAATTAAAATACATTTAAACTGTATCAGTGATCATGTTGTTTATTTAACCACTCGAAAACTACAGTAAGTCTGGTGTACTATTCAAACACATTACAGCAGTAACAGGAAATAATACTGGGTCTAGTACATTTACCTTCAAACAATATCCAGACTGTGTAAAGACTTCGGGACATTCATCAAGGAGCTATATCTATACGTTGACAAAGTTTATAAATGATTGCAGTAGAGAGGGTTCAACACCCCCTTAAGAGGCGGGGACTGGACGCAAGCGTTAAAGGAAACCAACCTCCTAAAAACGTTAAAAATCCCTAGAAATACTCACCTCTGTTTCTCTTCATCTTGATCCCGATGCTGTCCGTTGCCAGTCTTGACACGCCAGGATCACCTAGAAAAGAAAGTTATAATTAGCAGCACGGAGTGTGAGAACAAGATGTCCGGCACTCCAGGCTGCTAATTATGCACGTCCTTGCCAGCTCCCTCTCACCTCCCTCTTCCAGAATGGGGTATAATAAGCAAGACAAAAGAGCTTATAAATGTAAAAAAATATAAATTCACTTTATTCAAAATAATCACATACAGAGTAAAACACCACTTTCAAAGGGATTCCTGAAAGTCAGAAATATGAGGGGAACAGGCGATTCCCAGATGGATATGGACAGACACAGAGAACCCTTGGCCCCCCTATCCTAATACTGCCTCACCAATAGTGCCAAAGGAGTATAAACAGAGAAATATTATGTCCAAGAGTAGACTAATTTTGTGAGGCAGTGGACCTAATATTGCTGTGAAAGAATGGTCACCGGAGGTACCATCCGCCTAATAATCCAAATCAACAGACAGGCCACACTTACCCAAGGGCATGGTGTGATTGGCAAGTGTGCTAGGGCTCTTTTGGTGTTTCATGTGTATAATAAGCAGCCCGGAGCGCTGGACATCTTGTCCCCGCTCTCCATACTGCTAATTATAACTTAGTTTTCTAGGTGATCCTGGCGGGTCATGACTAGCAACAGACAGCACCAGTATCAAGATGAAGAGGAGCGGGTATGAGTATTACTAGTTTTTAAAATATTTTTAAAGTTAAAAATATTTTTTAGGTGGTTGGTTTCCTTACCTTGCAAACACACTTTCCATGTGCATCGGAAAGCGATCTGATGTACTTATATTATATTGTTCTCTGGGCTTCATGTTGCTTTCTATATGTCAGTCAAGGAATTAACTCTTAATGTCTCCACGCTAATTTATTTACTTTGGAGGATAGTCATGTGATGGTGTGTTCTGTATGTAGCTAGGTTTTTAAATACCATCTCTTTATTCTTTTACTTATGCTAAGACTAAGGCCTGTACATAGTCCAAAGTGCATCAGAAATCATGTGTTTTTTTGTGACACCATGTCCAAGAGTATTACAGGATATTACATTATGAATGGGCAGCCCAAGCAGGATCAAGCACTTACCTTTCACCAGCTTCCAACTCTGGAGACCCCTTTAAGAAACTTGTTACATTTCTGGAGATATAGTTTGTGTTTTCCCCTTGCTCCATGAAATATACAAAAAAAATTTAATAATTGTGTGTTGCAGACACTTTTCAGTGGCTTATTTGAATGAATTTAGACAATCACAATTACAAGGCAACCTCCATTTGCAATGAATGCCCTTAAAGTGGTTGTCTATAGAGAAAACCCCTTTAATTGGAAATGGGGTTGTCTATAGAGACAACCCCTTTAAGGAGGACACTGTAGCCTAAACCTCTTCCATTTCAGACCTGGTCTCAGGTTCAACCTGGCGAAGACTGTGCCCAGGCTGTGCCCAGGCTGGATCATCTGAGTAGATATGGGTGTTGGACTTCCAGGGGGGGAAATTTTAAGAGTGGCATTTAAATTACCCCCATTATCTTTAGATTCACATAAATTCACATGAATCATATATTTTGTCTGTGCTTTCTCATTACAGAGTTTGCCTATGGAGGACATCCCTACCCTTTTAGTGGAATTTTTGAGATCACTCCTGGAAGTGCAGTGGAACTTGGAGAGACTTTCAAATTCAAGTAAGATTTTGTACAATCTATAAATATAGTGTTGGAGTCACAAGGATCTGTTGGCCCTTTAAGAGGTGAGGAGAAATCTTCCGAATCCTTATCTTGATGAGGTTAATGAATCAGTGGAATTATCACTGCAGTATAGATGGCAAGGTAATTCTAAATCCAAAGAGTGAAGAAAACCGTTCGCCACTTCCACCAAATATCTTCGCATCTCTTGAGGGCATTAATACGCCTTAGGGTACCTGACAGCCGGTGTGTAGAAAGTAGAGAGTAGAAAGTCACAAGGGAACAGGACCTGCTCTGTAACTTGAGGTCCAGGCAGTCGGCTCATACAAGGGGCCCTGGAATCCACATCTCTGTGTGTGGGCCCATATACATAGATAGAGATGGGTGCTAGCCGCTGAAACAAATTTACCATCCACGATGAGGCACTGTGAGAAGTTTTATATTTACAGACTGTCTAAGTTAAAGGGAACCTGTCACCACATTTTCACAAATACAGCTAGGGACAACTTCTTAGCTTAAAATTGTTTCCCATACATACCTATAAATCAACTTTATTCTATATTCCCTGGCATCTGAGGGGCATGCCCTGCTCAACTATCCTCCAATCTACACCATCCCATGTCCCATGCTTCCTTTCAGCATGTCATGTGACAAGGGTGTCATCATCACAGGTCCTTTAGCCTCCTAACATTAACAAACTGTACACCATGCACATATCTGATCACATGACAGTATGATGACATGATTACAGCATGCATTTGTGGACTTCTACTCTTCTCTACCCTCCATGGAATTGAATTTCTCACCATCCTCCGCGGAGGCTTCTGTGATTTCATGTGATCAGATACTTATATGGGGTAGATTGTGCAAATGTATCAGGACCTTAGATGACATTACCCTAGTCATATGACATCAAGTGGCCAATAATTGAACAGAGCTCCAACTCATATCAGGTTAGTTGAATACAAGTTTACAAACTGATATACATTAAGAATGAAGAAAACAACAATAAAAGAAAAAAACCAGTGCTTTTAATCATGGCTTTTAATGAAGTATTTATTTTGGGTGGTTTAATTTGCATGACAGGTTCTCTTTAACCGTGTCTAAGTATTAGACCAATTACTAAATCTTCCTTTCTATTAAAACACCTTGTAATAAACTAGTTATTTTAGCTTATTATAGTGTACTGGATACTTAATATATTTTACTTGCAGGGAAGCTATTGCACTGGGCACAACAGATTTCACAGAAGAAGACATTGATAACATCATGGAGGAGCTCGGGAAGGAATACAAGGGCAACGCCTATCACCTAATGCACAAAAATTGTAATCACTTCTCCGGAGCGCTGGCTGAGGTTAGTAACTTGGTGACCTCCACCTGCCTGATACAGCATCTGCATTTAGCTCTCATCCCTGCTCTTAAAGGAAATGACACTTGACCCAAAATCAAGTAAGAGTCACAAACTCATAGATTGAGGCACCGCGACTGTGGCAAACTTATCCAAATCTGAAACTTGGAGGGCTCTTGGGGGTGCTAAAGCATCTCTTCCCTGTTCCCTCTGCCTAATGTAAGTTTCAGAACACAGTGAGGCAGTGTAACAGCCTGTGAAGCTATAGCACATAGGGTCTATGGTAACTGCCCCCCAGAGTCCCTCTGGGTCATTTGCATAATTTTATAAGAATTTTAGAAGCAAGGTGGCCATGGATAACAAATCTAAGAAGATTACCACAGTCACTGTGCCTGGATCTTTGAATAAGTGTTTATCATGATGGATTTTGATGGTAAATTTACTTTAATAGGACAATTACTACTTCATCTCTCATTTTCAAAAGATCTGAAAAGATTGGGCGCGGACATTGAATTAATGCTGTTGTTGAAGAGCTGTGAGAAGAAGATCACAGAGCACCTGTGCTAAAATACTCAATTATTGCTGATGTGAGATGAGGGGCATCCACCCTCTCATTTACTAAATCATAGTTACCTCTTTACATGCTCAGAGGCAAATATATACCTAATATGTCAGTGGTTACCATTACAGCCTTGCAGAGCTGTTCAATCCAGGTCAACATCTGCAAAGAGTTTGTATGTTCTCTCCCTGTGCTTTCTCATTACAGAGTTTGCCTATGGAGGACATCCCTACCCATTTAGTGGAATTTTTGAGATCACCCCTGGAAGTGCAGTGGAACTTGGAGAGACTTTCAAATTCAAGTAAGATTTTGTACATTCTATAAATATAGTGTTGGAGTCACAAGGATCTGTTGGCCCTTTAAGAGGTGGGGAAAAATCTTCAGAATCCTTATCTTGATGAGGTTAATTAATCAGTGGAATTATCACTGCAGTATAGATCTCAAAGAAATTCTAAATTCAAACAGTGAAGAAAACCGTTCACCACTTCCACCAAATATCTTTCCATCTCTTGAGGGCATTAATACACCTTAGGGTACCTGACAGCCAGTGTGTAGAGAGTAGAGAGTAGAAAGTCACAAGGGAACAGGACCTGCTCTGTAACTTGAGGTCCAGGCAGTCGGCTCATACAAGGGGCCCTGGAATCCACATCTCTGTGTGTGGGCCCATATACATAGATAGAGATGGGTGCTAGCTAGAGATGAGCGAACACTAAAATGCTCGGGTACTCGTTATTCGAGACGAACTTTTCCCGATACTCGTTATTCGAGACGAACTTTTCCCGATGCTCGAGTGCTCGTCTCGAATAACGAACCCCATTGAAGTCAATGGGAGACTCGAGCATTTTTCAAGGGGACCAAGGCTCTGCCCAGGTGTTTGGCCAAGCTTCCCTGTGCAGAGCCTTGGTCCCCTGGTGGATGCTGTGGAGGATCGTGGAGGCGACGATGGGGTTTTTGTGCCAGGGTCCTGGGCAGGGGGCTGACTATCAGCTGACACAGGGGAAGGAGCAGTGGTGTGCACGGCCGGAGGTGAACGCACGGCCGGAGGTCAGCGCTGTCAGTCGACAGGCGTGTACGCTTATCGGTGATGATGCCACCAGCTGCACTGAAAACCCGCTCGGACAAGACGCTAGCGGCAGGGCAGGCAAGAACCTCCAAGGCGTACAGCGCCAGTTCGTGCCACATGTCCAGCTTTGAAACCCAGTAGTTGTAGGGAGCTGTGTGATCATTTAGGACGATGGTATGGTCAGCTACGTACTCCCTCACCATCTTTCTGTAAGATCAGCCCTACTCTGCCGAGACTGGGGACAGGTGACAGTGTCTTGCTGGGGTGACATAAAGCTGGCAAAAGCCTTGTAAAGCGTACCCTTGCCAGTGCTGGACAAGCTGCCTGCTCGCCTACTCTCCCTCGCTACTTGTCCCGCAGAACTACGCACTCTGCCGCTAGCGCTGTCAGAAGGGAAATACTGTTTCAGCTTGTGCACCCAGGGCCTGCTGGTATTCATGCATTCTCACACTCCTTTCCTCTCCAGGGATGAGAGTGGGAAGATTTTGCTTGTACCGTGGGTCCAGGAGAGTGAACACCCAGTAATCGGTGCTGGAATAAATTCTTTGAACGCGAGGGTCACGGGATAGGCAGCCTAGCATGAAATCTGCCATATGCGCCAGAGTACCAACGCGTAAGAATTCACTCCCCTCACTGGCCTGACTGTCCATTTCCTCCTCCTCCAACTCCTCCAACTCCTCTTCTTCTGCCCATACACGCTGAACAGTGAAGGACTCAACAATGGTCCCCTCTTGTGTCTCGCCAACATTCTCCTCCTCTTCCTCCTCATCCTCCTCCACCTCCACCTCCTCCGATATGCGCTGAGAAACAGACCTCAGGGTGCTTTGGCTATCAACAAGGGAATATTCTTCCCCCGTCTCTTGTGACGAGCGCAAAGCTTCCGACTTCATGCTGACCAGAGAGTTTTTCAACAGGCCAAGCAGCGGGATGGTGAGGCTGATGATGGCGGCATCGCCACTGACCATCTGTGTTGACTCCTCAAAGTTACTCAGCACCTGACAGATATCAGACATCCACGTCCACTCCTCATTGTAGACTTGAGGAAGCTGACTGACCTGACTACCAGTTCTGGTGGAAGTTGACATCTGGCAGTCTACAATCGCTCTGCGCTGCTGGTAAACTCTGGATAACATGGTCAGTGTTGAATTCCACCTCGTGGGCACGTCGCACAACAGTCGGTGAGCGGGCAGTTGGAGGCGGCGCTGCGCTGCCCTGAGAGTGGCAGCATCTGGGCTGGACTTCCTGAAATGCGCACAGATGCGGCGCACCTTCGTGAGCAAATCAGACAGATTGGGGTATGTCTTGAGGAAACGCTGCACTATCAGATTTAACACATGGGCCAGGCATGGCACATGTGTCAGTCTGCCGAGTTGCAGAGCCGCCACCAGGTTACGGCCGTTGTCACACACAACCATTCCCGGCTTGAGGTTCAGCGGTGCCAGCCACAGATCAGTCTGCGCCGTGATGCCCTGTAATAGCTCTTGGGCGGTGTGCCTTTTGTCGCCTAGGCTCAGCAGTTTGAGCACCGCCTGCTGTCGCTTAGCGACGGCACTGCTGCTGTGCCTAGAGCTACCGACTGATGGCGCCGTGCCCACGGATGGTAGTTCGGAGGAGGAGGTGGAGGAGGGGTGGGAGGAGGAGGAGGCATAGTAGGCCTGAAACACCTGGACCGAGGTAGGCCCCGCAATCCTCGGCGTCGGCAGTATATGACCAGCCCCAGGGTCAGACTCGGTCCCAGCCTCCACCAAGTTAACCCAATGTGCCGTCAGCGATATATAGTGGCCCTGCCCGGCAGCACTCGTCCACGTGTCCGTGGTCAGGTGGACCTTGTCAGAAACGGCGTTGGTCAGGGCAAGGATGATGTTGTCTGACACGTGCTGGTGCAGGGCTGGGACGGCACATCGGGAAAAATAGTGGCAGCTGGGGACCGAATACCGAGGGGCGGCCGCCGCCATGAGGTTGCGAAAGGCCTCGGTCTCTACTAGCCTATAGGGCAGCATCTCCAGGCTAAGCAATCTGGAGATGTGCACATTAAGGGCTTGGGCGTGCGGGTGGGTTGCACTATATTTGCGTTTCCGCTCCAGCGTCTGGGGTATGGAGAGCTGTACGCTGGTGGATGCTGTGGAGGATCGTGGAGGCGACGATGGGGTTTTTGTGGCAGGGTCCTGGGCAGGGGGCTGACTATCAGCTGACACAGGGGAAGGAGCAGTGGTGTGCCCGGCCGGAGGTGAACGGGCTTCTTGCCATTGAGTGGGGTGTTTAGCATTCATATGCCTGCGCATACTGGTGGTAGTTAAGCTAGTAGTGGTGGAACCCCTGTAGATCCTGGTTTGGCAAATGTTGCACACCACAGTCCGTCAGTCATCCGGTGTTTCCTTAAAGAACCTCCAGACTTCTGAAAATCTAGCCCTCGTCACGGGAGCTTCACTAGTTGACACATTTGGCGCTGATGCACCAGCTCTGGCCCTGCCTCTCCGTCTGGCCCCACCACTGCCTCTTCCAACCTGTTCTGGTCGAGGACTCGCCTCCGTCTCAGAAGCACTGTGTTCACCCGGCCTCTCAACCCAGCTTGGGTCTGTCACCTCATCATCCTCCGATCCCTCAGTCTGCTCCCCCCTCGGACTTCCTGCCCTGACAACAACTTCACCACTGTCTGACAACCGTGTCTCCTCATCGTCGGACACCTCTTTACACACTTCCACTACGTCAAGAAGGTCATCATTACCCACAGACTGTGACTGGTGGAAAACCTGGGCATCGGAAAAAAGCTCAGCAGCAACCGGACAAGTGGTTTGTGACTGTGGGAAGGGTCCAGAAAACAGTTCCTCAGAGTATGCCGGTTCAAATGGCAAATTTTCCTGGGAGGGGGCAGACTGGGGGGGAGGAGGCTGAGGTGCAGGAGCTGGAGGAGTGCCGATTTCGGTGACATGGGTGGACTGCGTGGAAGACTGACTGGTGGACAAATTGCTCGAAGCATTGTCCGCAATCCACGACATCACCTGTTCGCACTGTTCTGGCCTCAACAGTGCTCTACCACGAGTCCCAGTAACTTCAGACATGAACCTAGGGAGTGTAGCTCTGCGGCGTTCCCCTGCTCCCTCATAAGCAGGTGGTGTCTCACCCCGCCCAGGACCACGGCCTCTGACCCCTGCAGTAGTTGGACGCCCACGTCCCCGCCCTCGTCCTCTACCCCTAGCCCTCGGGTTAAACATTTTGAAAATGAGAGTTATAACTTTAATTTTTTTTTTTACTTTTTTTTGTGTTTTTTGTTTTTTTTTGTGTTTTTTGTTTTTTTTTGTGTTTTTTAGTTTTTAAAACCAAACGATGCTATCCTATTGCTATGGCTATTTTCTAGCCAAGTATGAAAGCACACTACTATGCCAGATGAGATGACGCTGAGTTATTAAAAAAATAAACGTAAAATAAAAAAGGAAATGGCAGACTGTGCCTAATTGAAATCAAACCCCTAATAAATTTTCCCACTTCGGTCTTTGCGATGGATATGTGCGTCACTAAGAGCTAAACACAGCGGTCGCAAGTCTCACTACAAATTGCTCACAATTTGCTAGTAGATGCACTGCAGCAACTACAGCCACCAGCAGATCAACCAGAAATCAAATATATATAACGCTACTGTAGGCGTAAGTAAGCCGTTGGGGTTCTCCTATGGCTATTTTGTAGCCTACACTGAAAGCACACTGCTTTGCAATATGACTTTGAGCTATAAAAAGAAATAAAGGTAAAAAAAAAAAAAAATCAGCAGACTCTGCCTAATTCTAATCAAACCCCTAATAAATTGTCCCACTTTGGTGTTTGAGGTGGATATGTGTGTCACTAAGAGCTAAACACAACGGTAGCAAGTCCCCCTGCTAATTCCTCACAATATGGTACTAGCTGCACTACTAGTGCCAGCAAGCCCAGCCACAAGCAAATAAAAAAAAAAAAAGTATAACGTTATTGTAGCCCTAAGAAGGGCTGTTGGGTTGTTGTAGAATCACTCCTGCCTAACACTATTCTAATAGAACACCCTAACGCTTTCCCTGACCAGCAGCAGCTCTCTCCCTAGCGGCATCCAGACAGAGAATGATCCGAGCAGCGCGGGCAGCGGCTAGTCTATCCCAGGGTCACTGATCTGACCAGCCAAACCACTGCTATCGACGTGTAGGGTACCACGTCATGCTGGGTGAGTGCAGAGTCTCCTGGCTTGTGATTGGCTCTGTTTCTGGCCGCCAAAAAGCAAAACGGCGGGAGCTGCCATTTTCTCGAGCGGGCGAAGTATTCGTCCGAGCAACGAGCAGTTTCGAGTACGCTAATGCTCGAACGAGCATCAAGCTCGGACGAGCATGTTCGCTCATCTCTAGTGCTAGCCGCTGAAACAAATTTACCATCCAGGAGGAGACACTGTGAGAAGTTTCATATTTACAGACTGTGTAAGTTAAAGGGAACCTGTCACCACATTTTCACAAATACAGCTAGGGACAACTTCCTAGGGACAAAATACAGCTAGGGACACCTTCTTTTAGCTTAAAATAGTTTCCCATACATACCTATAAATCAACTTTATTTTATATTCCCTGGCATCAGAGGGGCCTGCCCTGCTCAACTATCCTCCCATCTACACCATCCCATGTCCCATGCTTCCTTTCAGCATGTCATTTGACAAGGGTGTCATCATCACAGGTCCTTTAGCCTCCTAACATTAACAAACTGTACACCATGCACATATCTGATCACATGACAGTACGATGACATGATTACAGCATGCCTTTGTGGACTTCTACTCTTCGCTACCGTCCATGGAATTGAATTTCTCACCATCCTCCACGGAGGCTTCTGTGATTTCATGTGATCAGATACTTATATGGGGTAGATTGTCCAAATGTATCAGGACCTTAGATGACATTACCCTAGTCATATGACATCAAGTGGCCAATAATTGAACAGAGCTCCAACTCATATCAGGTTAGTTGAATATAAGTTTACAAACTGATTTTTTAATATTGAAGAAAGGAACCATTTAAGGATAAGGGCAGTGCTTTTAATCATGGCTTTTAAGGAAGTATTTATTTTGGGTGGGTTA
>CM033647.1:28472722-28556260 GCA_019512145.1 Engystomops pustulosus | reverse complement strand
GGCCCCATTTTTCAAATCTGGCCTGTGTCACTATAAGTGGTTATAGCATGGGAACGCTATGAGATATCCAGGGGATTTTGAGATTGTTTTCTCACGACACATAGTACTTCAAATTAGTTTAAAAATTTGGATGAAATCTTTTGCGTTTAGTTATGAAAAAAAACAAAATTTGGAAAAAATTTGGAAAAATTCTTTATTTTCAATGTTCTAAATTCTCTACTTTTGATGCAGATAGTTAAAGCAACCAAATAAATTCATAACTTACATTTCCCAAATGTCTGCTTCGCGGGTGTTAGCGCAGGCTGTCAGCTGTACTAGACAGCTGACAGCCGCTGCTTCTGGTACCGGCTCCGTTCGTGAGCCGGTGCCAGAAGCAGGACGTTATACTACGTCCCGGTGCGCTAAGCATGTAGCACCGAGGACGTAGTATAACGTCGTGGTGCGCCTAGGGGTTAAACTAATTTGAAGTACAATGGGGGGAGGGGATTTAACAATGTGTCTCAGGTTCCACCAGTTTCTAGCTGGAAAACGCTACTTTTGGCCGCGCCAGATTTATCCCTGTGATGATGGATTCTGGTGCAGGATAAGACTGTCGGTTCCTACTTTAGACCTGCTTTTAGTAAGTCTAAACTGTGAGCCCGAATTTAACATTTAGAATTGTGTCACAAGATCAAGCACTTACATGCACCGGGAAGAAGAAGGTGAACTCCGGTGCAGAAGTGACGGATGCAGAAACTTGGGCGCATGATCTTAGTGAATCGCGGAAGACCCGAATCCTCGCCGGACAACGCACCGTGAGATCGCGACAAGACCGGGTAAGTAAATCTGCCCCATTGTGTCAGGAGGAAACAGTCTCCAAATCCCCTGGATACGTTATAGCATTCCATAGTTATAAGCACTAATGGGGCCACGATAGGCCCTGAAGGGGTTAATAAACTGCACGGACTAATGTTTGCAGCACATTGGTAAAAATAGAAGTGTCCCGACCCTTTAATTCTCTCACTTTGTGCAGATCCAGAGACAAATTATCTGAGCTGAAGCCTCTTGTCGATGGTGAAGTGGAAGCGTTTCCATCGCTGAAGTGATTGGAAATTGCTGATTCTTGGCTCTTCTCACGAGGATCTCTCGAGGATTCGCTTTATTAAACACAATCAAAGCTCATATTATCTCAACGCCCTCAGAGAAGCAGCGCAGGAAGGGAAGGGTTAATATCACAGAGCGCACCTGGACCCGACACCTCCATCCATGTCCCTGCTCATCCTGCCGCAGCTTAGGGTGGTGGCACACGTGGCGTTTTGAACCTGTTTTTGAAAACGCACCCGTTTTTGTCCGGTTTTCCCAATTATCTTAATTAAAAACGGACAAAGACGGAAGCGTTTTGATAAAAACTCACACGTTTTCGAAATGGACTCATGCGTTTTTAACGGACTGAAAACGCATGCTTAAAAACGGGCCAAAAACGGATTCAAAACGCCACGTGTGCCACCACCCTTAGAATCATAAGAACCATCGATGAACGGAATCTGTTCTCACCTCCCGATTTCACGTCCGGGTCATCACGGGTCATCAGAACCAATAGAATGACAGCCAAAATAATCCTGGGATTGTCCAACAAGACATTTGATTTTACAGGTTTATTTTTCAAAAAAATTACATTAAAGTTCTTGAACCAACAAACATAAGGCTCAGTCTTAGGGGGATGGCACTTTCTTCAGACCCGCCCTTGAGGACTCAGTCTATGGGGAATGAGACTTTCTTCAGACCCGCCCCTGAGGACTGTAAAAATCTTGAGTTAGGGCTCATTCACACAGTCGTTCTGGGGACAGTGATCTCAGACCAGATCATAGATCTCTATTTCATGGTACATCCTCTAAAAATAGCCCCTGTTATCCGGTCTTACTATTCAGTCGATCCTGAGCCTCCAGAGTTCTGGTTCAAAAACAAGTATTAGAAGTCAAATGGAGGAAATAGAAGATCCCTCTGATAACGTGGGTGAAGTTCTGGGCCGGAGGAGATGATTTCATGCAACTGTTTCACTTCCTCCTTAATTCGTTTATTGCTGGTGCTTGTAGTGCAGCCCCGGTTCTAGAAGATTGTTCCGAAGAGCTCGGTGTTTATTTTGGAGGGTGAGGGTCTCGCAGATCTCAGCTGTGTGATCCAGAAGCAGCCGCCTCATTATGTCATTAGGGCTGATGATACTTCAGGAGATGATTGTCTGCAGGTGACACCGAGGAGAAACATCACGTAACATCCAGAAAGTAAAACTTTACCCGGAGATACCGGAAAACCTGACTTGACATGGTTAAAGAAGAACCTGTCTGCAAATTACCCACCCAAATAAATACTTCCTTAAAGCCTGATTAAAAGCACTGCCCTTATCCTTAAAATGGTTCCTTTCTTCAATATAAAAAATCATTTGAAACTTATATTCAACTAACCTGATATGAGTTGGAGCTCTGTTCAATTATTGCACTTGATGCCATATACTAGGGTAATGTCATCTAAGGTCCTGATACTTTGGACAATCTACCCCATAGAGATCTGATCACATGAAATCACAAGCCTCCGTGGAGGATGGTGAGAAATTCAATTCCATGGACGGTAGCGAAGAGTAGAAGTCCACAAGGCATGCTGTAATCATGTCATCGTACTGTCATAGTGATCAGATATGTGCATGGTGTACAGTTTGTTAATGTTAGGAGGCTAAAGGACCTGTGATGATGACACCCTTGTCAATGACATGCTGAAGGGAACATGGGACATGTGATGGTGTAGATGGGAGGATAGTTGAGCAGGGCAGCCCCTCTGATGCCAGGGAATATAAATAAAGTTGATTTTAATAGGTATGGATGGGAACTATTTTAAGCTAAAAGAAGGTGTCCCTAGCTGTTTTTGTCCCTAGAAGTTGTCCCTAGCTGTATTTGTGAAATGTGTGACAAGTTTCCCTTTAACTTACACGTCTGTAAATATGAAACTTCTCACAGTGTCTCCTCCTGGATGGTAAATTTGTTTTCAAGCGGCTAGCACTAGAGATGAGCGAACATGCTCTTCCAGCTTGATGCTCGTTCGAGCATTCTTACTCCGAAACTGCTCGTTGCTTCGGACGAATACTTCGCCCGCTCGAGAAAATGGCAGCTCCCGCCGTTTTGCTTTTTGGCGGCCAGAAACAGAGCCCAATCACAAGCCAGGGAGACTCTGCACTCACCCAGCATGACGTGGTACCCTTACACGTTCGATAGCAGTGGTTGGCTGGCCAGATCAGGTGACCCTGGGATAGACTAGCCGCTGCCCGCGCTGCTCGGATCATTCTGTGTCTGGATGCCGCTAGGGAGAGAGCTGCTGCTGTCAGGGAAAGCGTAGGGTGTTCCTATTAGCTTACTGTTAGGCTGGATGATCGATATCCCAAGAACCCAACACCCTTCTTAGGGCTACAATAACGTTTCTAATTTCTATTTTTTTTTTTATTTGCATCTAGTACCATTTTGTGAGAATTAGCAGGGGACTTGCTACCGTTTTGGATGTTTAACTCTTAGTGCACACATATCCACCTCAACACCAAAGTGGGAAATTATAGTAGGGGTTGGATTTCAATTAGGCACATCTGCCATTTTCCTTTTTTATTTTCACGTTTATTTTGTTATAACTCAGTGTCATCTCATCCTGCATAGTAGTGTGCTTTCATACTTGGCTAGAAAATAGCCATAGGAGAATCCAAACGGCTTCGCCTACAGTAGCGTTATAATTTGAGTTTCTGGTTGACTCGCTGGTGGCTGTACTTGCTGCAGTGCATCTACTAGCCATTGTGAGCAATTTGTAGTGAACTTGCGACCGCTGTGTTTTGCGCTTAGTGACGCACATATCCATGCAAAGACCGAGTGGGAAAATTTAGTTAGGGGTTGGATTTCAATTAGGCCACAGTCTGCCATTTGTCCTTTTTTATTTTAACGTTTATTTTGTTTAATTACTCAGCGTCATCTCATCTGGCATAGTAGTGTTGCTTTCATACTTGCTGAAATAGCCAAAGGAGAATCCAAACGGCTTACGCCTACAGTACGTTATATATTTGATTTCTGGTTGATCTGCTGGTGGCTGTACTTGCTGCAGTGCATCTACTACCAATTGTGAGCATTTGTATGAGACTTGCGACCGCTGTGTTTTTGCGCTTAGTGACGCACATATCCATTGCAAAGACCGAGTGGGAAAATTTATTAGGGGTTGGATTTCAATTAGGCACAGTCTGCCATTTGTCCTTTTTTTATTTTACTGTTTATTTTGTTTAATAACTCAGTGTCATCTCATCTGGCATAGTATTGTGCTTTCATACTTGGCTAGAAAAGCCATAGCATAGTAGCATTGTTTGGTTTTAAAAACTCAAAAACACAAAAAAAAAAAAAACACAAAAAAAGTTTAAAAAAATTAAAGCTATACTCTCATTTTAAAAATGTTTAACCCGAGGGCTAGGGGTGAGGACAGAGGGCGGGGACTGGGCGTCCACTACTGCAGGGTCAGAGGCCGTTGTCCGGCGGGTTGAGACAACCACCTGCTTTGAGAGCAGGGGAACGCCGCAGAGCTACACTCCCTAGGTTCTATGTCTGAAGTTACTGGGACTCGTGGTAGAGCACTGTTAGGCCAGACAGTGCGAACAGGTGATGTCGTGGATTGCTGACAATGCTTCGAGCAATTTGTCCACCAGTCAGTCTTCCACGCAGTCCACCATGTCACCGAAATCGCCACTCCTCCAGCTCCTGCACCTCAGCCTCCTCCCCCCCATCTGCCCCCTCCCAGGAAATTTTGGCATTTGAACCGCCATACTCGAGGAACTTGTTTTCTGGACCTTCCCACAGTCACAAAACCACTTGTCCGTTGCTGCTGGCCATTTTCCGATGCCCAGGTTTTCACCAGTCACAGTCTGTGGGTGATGATGACCTTCTTGACGTAGTGGAAGTGTGTAAAGAGGTTCCGACGATGAGGAGACACGGTTGTCAGACAGTGGGGAAGTTTGTTGTCAGGGCAGGAAGTCCGAGGGGGAGCAGACTGGGGATCGAGAGATGAGAGTGACAGACCCAGCTGGGTTGAGAGCCCGGGTGAACACAGTGCTTCTGAACGAGGAGAGTCCTCGACCCGACAGTTGGGAAGAGGCAGTGGTGGGGCCAGACGAGAGGCAGGGCCAGAGCTGGTGCATCAGCGCAAATGTGTCAACTAGTGAAGCTCCCTGGTTGAGGGCCTCTTGCGGCGAGGCTAGATCTTCAGAAGTCTGGAGGTTCTTTAAGGAAACACCGGATGACTGACGGACTGTGTGTGCAACATTTGCCAAACCAGCTCAGCAGGTTCCACCACTACTACGCTTAACTACCACCAGTAGCGCAGGCATATGAATGCTAAACACCCCACTCAGTGGCAACAAGCCCTTCACCTCCGCCGTGCACACCCACTGCTCCTTCCCCTGTGTCAGCTGATAGTCACCCCCTGCCCAGGACCCTGCCCACAAAAACCCCATCGTCGCCTCCACGATCCTCCACAGCATCCACCAGCGTTCAGCTCTCCTACCCCATACTCTGGAGCGAAACGCAAATATAGTGCAACCCACCCGCACGCCCAAGCCCTTAATGTGCACATCTCCAGATTGCTTAGCCTGGAATGCTGCCTATAGGCTAGTAGAGCAAGGCGCACCGGTATGCTAGGTTCACTCAAGTGGAGACTCGCGGAAAACGGTCGCAGCTCCACTGAGCGGACGGACGACCCAGCGAGCGACTTTTATGTCGATCACATGGAATGAGTCGAATGGTGCAGGGCTCCTATGAAGGGCCGGAGATCTGGCTGGATGCGAAGGAGTGCCGGTGTGCCAGTGCGTAACTAGCTCTACGCGAGGCAGGGGCCTACCTCTCGTCGGTCCCTAGCCCTCTCTCCCCCCCCCTTCCACCTCCTGCCTCTCACCCACTATGACCCCCTCCTCTCCCACCCCTCCTCGCCCACCCCTCCCTTTCGCAACCTCATGGCGGCGGCGTCCCCTCTGATTCGGCCACCGCACTACTTTCCATGTGCTCAGCTGGCACAGCTGTGTCAGACAACTCACCCGCCCTACCACGGTTTCTGACAGGCCACTACCACGGACAGTGACGAGTCCCGGCGGCACTATAACGCGACGGCATGGTTACTGGAGGCGACCGTCGACCTGGCTGTCAATCTGCGCGCGAGGTGCGGGACTACCTGGTCAGTTCAGGCCTTTCCCCTCCTTCCCCTCACTCCTCTCGAACTCCACGTGGCACCTCAGTCGGTAGCTCTAGGCAAGCTCGTGCGTCGCTAAGCACAGCAGGCGGTGCCAAACTGCTGACTAGGCGACAAAGGCACACGCCCAAGAGCTATTACAGGGCATCACGGCGCAGACTGATCTGTGGCTGGCACCGCTGAACCTGAAGCAGGCATGGTTGTGTTGACAACGGCCTGTAACCTGGTGGCGGCTCTGCAACTCGGCAGACTGACACGCCATCCTGGCCCATGTGTTAAATCTGATAGTTCAGCGTTTCCTCAAGACATACCCCAATCGTCTGATTTGCTCACGAAGGTGCGCCGCATCTGTGCGCATTTCAGGAAGTCCAGCCCGATGCTGCCACTCTCAGGCAGCGCAGCGCCGCCTCAACTGCCCGCTCACCGACTGTGTGGCGACTGCCCACGGGGTGGAATCAACACTGACCATGTTATCCAGATTTACCAGCTCGCAGAGCGTTGTAGACTGCCAGATGTCAACTTCCACCAGAAGTGGTGTCAGGTCAGTTCACTTCCTCAAGTCTACATGAGGAGTGGACGTGGATGTCTGATATCTGTCATGCTGAGTAACTTTGAGGAGTCAACCAGATGGTTAGTGGCGATGCCCGCCATCAAGCCTCACCATCCCGCTGCTTGGCCTGTTGAAAAACTCTCTGATCAGCATGAAGTCGGAAGCTTTGCGCTCGTCACAAAGACGGGGGAAGAAGATTCCCTTGTTGATAGCCAAAGCACCCCTCAGGTCTGTTTCTCAGCGCATATCGGAGGAGGTGGAGGTGAGGAGATGAGGAGGGAAAGAGAAGAATGTTGGCGAGACACAAGAGGGGACCATTGTTGAGTCCTTCACTGTTCAGCCGTGTATGGCCAGAAGAAGAGGAGTTGGAGGAATGGAGGAGGAGGAAATGGACAGTCAGGCCAGTGAGGGAGTGAATCTTTACGCTTGGTACTCTGGCGCATATGGCAGATTTCATGCTAGGCTGCCTATCCCGTGACCCTCGCGTTCAAGAATTTATCCAGCACCGATTACTGGGTGTTCACTCTCCTGGACCACGGTACAAGCAAAATCTTTCCACCTCATCCCTGCAGAGGAAGGAGTGTGAGAATGCATGAATACCAGCAGCCCTGGTGCACAACTGAAACAGTATTTCCTTCTGACAGCGCTAGCGCAGAGTGCGTAGTTCTGCGGGACAAGTAGCGAGGGAGAGTAGGCGAGCAGGCAGCTTGTCCAGCACTGGCAAGGAACGCTTTAAAAGGCTTTTGCCAGCTTTATGTCACCCCCAGACACTGTCACCTGTCCCAGTCTCGGCAAGTAGGGCTGATCTTACAGAAAGATGGGAGGGAGTACGTAGCTGACCATCCATCTTCCTAAATGACTGACAGCGCTGACATGACCGCTTATTAAAATGAATAAAGGCTGGATTTCTCAATTTCCAATGTCCACCAGGTGAAGGAAGCTCAACCTGATAATTGATCCACTCCTCCTCCCCTCATTTTCCTCCTTCTCCTCCTCTTTGTAAGTAAGCAGAAACTGGCTTTTTGACAGGGCCCACGGCTCTTGCTATAGTACTTTAATGCTTTATTTTCTGGAGGGCCACCCTACCCTTCCTCTGTTTTAAAAAATTTTTGGGACTGCCCCATACAGGCACTCATCTTTTCCATTTACTGGAGGGCCACCTACCGCTCCTCTGGTTTGAAATTTTTTGGGACCCCATACGGCACTCATTCTATTCCATTTTTCTGGAGGGACACCTACCTGCTCTCTGGTTTGAAAACTTTTTGGACTGGCCACATACAGGCCCATCTATCCATTTTACTGAGGGCCACCTACCTGCTCCTCTGGTTTGAAACATTTTTGGGACTGCCACTACAGGCACTCAATCTATTCCATTTTTCTGGAGGGACACCCTACCTGCTCCTCTGGTTTGAAAACTTTTTGGGACTGCACATACAGGCACTCAATCTATCCATTTTTCTGGAGGGCCACCTACCGCTCCTCTGTTTGAAACTTTTGGACTGCCACATACAGCACTCATCTATCCATTTTCTGGAGGGCACCTACCGCTCCTCTGGTTTGAAAACTTTTTGGGACTGCCACATACAGCACTCATCTATTCCATTTTTCTGGAGGGACACCTACCTGCTCCTCTGGTTTGAAAACTTTTTGGGACGCACAACAGGCACTATCCAAATTAAATGTCTCCAAGCAGCCTCCACACGTTGTCTCCATTGACCTCCAAAGTCGTCCATATAGCTGCCTCCATAACTCCTCCCCTTATCAACGAGTGTGTCAGCAGAAATTTGGGTTTTTCATGGATTCCACATCAAAGTTGTTAACTTTGTCGCCACCCGCTGTGTTATCCACAAATTACTGCAAACTTTTATGATTAACGATATTATTCAGCCTCTTGCGCACTGTTTACATTCCCCTCACCGCCATATCCCAAACTTATAAGAACGCTACTACACTTGATCTTATACAAAAGGTTCTTAGAAGTGCTGTTTGGGGAGTAGCCAGAGACAGGGGCTTGGATTGGCGAAAGCTCGCCTGGCTGCAGAGCGCCAGCTCCATCCCAAGATCCAACAACATAGTTTTAACTGCAGCACCTTTAACCCCTAGGCGCACCACGACGTTTATAACTACTCCTCGGTGCTACATCTTGCGCACCGGGACGTAGTATAACGTCCTGCTTCTGGCACCGGCTCACGAACGGAGCCGGTACCAAAGCAGCGCTGTAAGCTGTCTAGTACAGCTGACAGCCTGCGCTAAACACCCGCGATCGGAGCCGACTCCGATCGCGGGTGTTAACCCCTTACACGGCCGCGTTCAGCATGACCGCGGCGTGTAAGGGTCTTCCCCCTAGGATCGGATCCCCCGCCGCTTTACCGGGGATCCTATCCACTTCTGGCAGCTCCGAGGACTGCTTGTGCCCCGGAGCTGCCCGTGTTGCCATGGCAGCCAGACCCCTTCCGGGTCTACTGCAACTGTCTGAGCATGCGCAGCTTGCTCAGACAGTTTACACTGCTCTACAATAAAATAGTATTGTAGAGCAGTGTATTGGACTTAAACCAGTGATCAGAGCATCGCTGGTTTAAGTTCAAGTATTAAAAGTAAAATATGCAAAACACTTAACACTACACATTATAATAATAAAAATAAATACATAAAATAATAAGCCCCTAAAATGTCACTTTCCCATAAAAACACTTAATAAAGTATAAAACCATAAAAGACAAAAACCCCCCGCATATTTGATATTGCGCGTCCGTAACAATCGCTAATAAAACAGAATCAAAACTGGACCCGTACGGTAACGCCGGAGGAAATAACCGCCAAAACGGTCCAAAAAGATAATTTTTAATTACATACCCTATAAAAAATGCTCTAAAAATGATTAAAAAGTTTTTAGCACCCTAAAATAAGCCCCTAAAAAGCAACCGTCTCGCAAAAAATAAGCCCCTAACCAGATTTGTCAGCCAAAAAATAAAAAGTTATGCATGAAAAGAATGTGATCTAAAATGAATAAGATTTTCTCCACATTAGTTTTTTATTCAGTACAATTGAATAAAATCACCAAAACCCCCACATATTTGGTATCCCTGCGTCCTAACATCTGCATAATAAAACGAATCGTTATTAGATCCGCAAAGTGAACCCCGTAAAAAACAACCTCAAAAAACTCTCTCTGAAAAAAGATGCATTTTTTATTAATGCCCTTTAAAAATGCTCTAAAAGTGATTTTAAAAAGTTACGCAATCTAAAATCAAGCCACTAAAAAGAACCATCCTTCTCGCAAAAAATAAGCCCTTAAACCATTTGTGAGGTGAAAAATAAAGTTATGCATATGAAAGTCGTGAGCTAAATTACAACAATTTCGCCAAATTACTTTTATTCAGTACAATGGGAAAAAATAAAAATATATATAAATGAAGTATTTTCGTAATCGTGGCGACCCAAGAATAAAAATGAAAACTGTTTTTATGGTATGGTAACGGCCAAAAAAAAAACACATAAAAATTTTCCTAAAAATTGATGATTTTCATTTCCTCCACCAACAAGAGTTAATAAATCTCACCAATTAGCTATAGATGCCCAAAATTACGTACCAGAAAGTGCATCTCATGTGGCAAAAGAATAAGCCCCTATAGGTCCACAATAAAAAAAGAAAACAAATTATAGCATGTACAGGCGGTCCCCTACTTAAGAACACTCAACTTACATACGCCCCTAGTTACAACAAACCTCTGGATATTGTATTTTATTGTGCTTTAGTCCTAGCTCAAATGATCGCTATAACATTATCACAGGCGTCGGTAATAAGCTTTAGTGTTAATATTGATTCTTATGACAACCCAACATTTTTAAAATCCAATTGTCACGAGACCAAAAAATTTTCTGGCTTGGATTACAATGATAAAATATACAGTTCCGACCTTACTACAACTCAACTTAAGAACAAACCTACAGACCCGCTTGTATGTAACCCGGGACTGCCTGTACAATGTGACATAGCAAATCTGATCTGGATGGCGTCTCCTTCCCTTCTATGCCCGGCCGTGCGCCCATACAGCAGGTTACCACCACAATATGGGTATCCTGTGTACTCGGGAGAGTGGGTACCAAACTTTGTGGGAGCCTTTTTTCATTAATCCATTGGTAATGTTTAATTTTCCCCCAAATGAGTGTTTGTGAAAAAATATTGCAATTTGCAGACTGCACCTCCATTTGTTTTTAACCCCTATAAACCGTAAAGGTTAACAAACTTCTTAAACGTGGTTTTTTCATACGTGAGGGGTGTAGTTTCCAACATGGGATATTTATGAGTCTAGCATATATTAGGCCTCTCATGTGTCAATTAAAAGTGAGCAGGTCCATCTAAATACAGGTTTTGGTGATTTTACAAAAATGTGAAAATCCACCTAAATTCTGAGCCTCATACATTCTAGTAAAATATGTGGAATCTTAAAAACCATCCACATAAAGCAGACATTTGAAATGTAAGTTATGAATTTATTTGGGTGCTTTGACTATCTGCATCAAAAGTGAGAATTTAGAACGTTGAAAATAAGATTTTCACAATTTTGCCAAATTTTGTTTTTTTTCATAACTAAACGCAAAGATTTCATCCAATTTTTAAACTACTTTGAAGTACTATGTGTCACGAAAAACAATCCAAATCCCCTGGATATCTCTAGCGTTCCCACGCTATAACCACTTATAGGTGACAAGGCCAGTTTGAAAAATGGGGCCGCGTCCTTTAGGCCAAAAGAGCTGCGTCCCCTAGGGGTTAATCTACTACTAGTTCACTGCCTCCATAATAATATAATAATATCTTTATTTATATACGCGTCATCATATCTGTAGCGCTTTACAAATCATAGGAAACAATAAATGTATGTAACAAGCACACATTTGTATGGAACAACAGAGTAGGTCCCGCTCGCCAGAGCTTACGTTTTGAAGATATGGGGTAACACGAGTGTAAAAGAATATTTAATGGTCAAGCCATTCTCTTAGGGAATAAAAAATATAATAAATGGAATTGCTGTCGCTGAACCACTCAGCCGTCATCTTATATACCAGGTCCAGGTGAATGGGACTGCAGAGAGTCTGGTGCCTGTTGGTTGCTGCGAATAACAGATGGGAGGACGCACAGGACTGTTGTAGTATAAAGTTTAAAACTTCATGGCAGTTAATGATTGTTATTGGCTTGCCTAAGATGTTTTTTTAAGACCACGTTTGAAACTTTGGAGGTTAGGTATTAGTCTGATAGTCCGGGCAAGAATTCCTAGAATGGTGCAGCTCGAGAGAAGTCCTTGGAGACGCGAGTGGGAGGTCCGCACTAGGGTAGAGGTTAATCTAAGATCACTGGCTTCTTCATAGGCACGGTTGGGGCGATAGACTGAGATAAGAAGGGAGAGGTAGGGGGGTGCGCATTATACAGAGCTTTATGGATGAGTGGTTTTATTATTTTAAACTGTATTCGAAGAGACTGGCAGCCATTGCAGCGACTGGCATGAACTGTAAGCTACATGGTCCCCTTATCAAACGACTGTGTCAGGCCGAATTTTGGGTTTGTTTTCATGGCTTCACAACAACGTTGTTAACTTTGTCGCCACCCCTGCTGTTAATCCACAAAAAATACTGGCAAAACTTTTTATCATTTACCGATATTATTTCAGCGCTTCTTGAAGCAGCTGTTTACATTCCCCTCACCCGCCATATCCTAAAATTATAAGAACGCTACTCACCTTGATCTTATACAAAAGGTTTAGAAGTGCTGTTTGGGGAGTAGTCCTATAGACAGGGGCTTTGATTGGCGAACTAGCATGCCGCTGCCAGCGGAGCGCCAGCTCCATGCCAGATCCAATAACAATACTTTTAACTGCAGCACCTTTAATCTACTACTAGTTCACTGCCTCCATACATGGTCCCCTATCAACGAGCTGTGTCAGGCAGAATTTTGGGTTGTTTTCATTGCTTCCATGTTAACTTTGTATCGCCACCCTGCTGGTAAGTCCACAAAATATACTGCAAAAATTTATCATGTACCGGATATTTGTAGCGAGTCCTTTTTGCTCAACCTCCTTTGGTTCCTCTCTGCCACCCATTGGTTTGAAAGCCTGAGTCCCATTTAGGGGTTGTCCGCCATGACACTCTCTAGCCATGCTCCGCCTGCACTCTGCATTCCGTTCCCCTATAGTGTCAGGGTCATTAATGGATGTTTTAGATGCTATCTAGCTTCATTCTGTCACTCTGTAAATGGCCATGCTGTTGCTGCCATATTTTGGCATAATGTTGCGATTATGCAGCCTCAGAGGCATCCATTGCTCTCTGTCCCCTGCTGTTTCCGTGTCCATTTCCGTGGTGTTCCATCCGTTTTCTGAGGTTCCACACGGTGTTTGTGCCAAGCTTCCCTGTGCAGAGCCTTGGTCCCCTTGAAAAATGCTCGAGTCCTCCATTGACTTCATGGGTTCGTTATTCGAGACCGAGCACTCGGCATCGGGAAAAGTTGTCTCGATATACGAGTAACCCGAGACATTTTAGTGTTCGCTCCATCTCTACTAGCACCCATCTCTATCTATATATGGGCCACACACAGAGTTGTAGATTCCAGGACCCTTGTACTGAGCCGACTGCCTGGACCTCAAGTTACAGAGCAGGTTCCTGTTTCCCTTTGACTTCTACTCTATACCTCTCTACACACTGGCTGTCAGGTAACCCTAAGGTATTAATGACCCGCAAGAGATGGAAAGATATTGGTGGAAAGGGTGAACGGTTTTTTTCGACTGTTGATTTAGAAGTTTCTTTGAGATCTATACTGCATGATAATTTTTTCCACTGATTAATTAACCTGCACAAGATAGGATTCTGGAAGATTTTCTCCCACCTCTATAAGGGCCAAACAGATCCCGGGGACTCCAACACCTAGATTATAGAATGTACAAAATCTTACTTGACTTTGAAAGTCTCTCCAAGTTCCACTGCACTTCGGGTGATTCTCAAAATTCCACTAAATGGGTAGGGATGTCCTCAATAGGCAAACTACTTAATGAGAACGCACCAGACAAAAGATAGATTGTATGTGAATTTATGTGAATCCAAAGATAATGGGGTAAATTTAATGCCACTCTTAAAATTTCCCCCCTGAAGTCCAACACCCATATCTACGCAGATGATCCGCCACTTAGTAAATCTGGCACAGTCCTTCGCCAGGTTGAACCTGAGACCAGGTCTGAAAATGGAAGAGGTTCCGCTACAGTGTTTTCCTTAAAGGGTTTTCTATCTTAGACAACCCCCATTTTCCAATTAAAGGGGTTTTCCTCTATGACACCACTTTAAATGGCATTCATGCAATGGAGGTTTGCCTTCATATTTGATTGTCTAAATTCATCAAATAAGCAACTCAAAAATGTCTGCAACCCAAATTATTCAATGTTGTTTTTTTTTTTGGGTTTTTTTTTTATTTTCACGGGAGCAGGGGGGGGAGGAACACACAACTATATCTCAAAATGTAACAAGTTCTTAAAGGGTCCTCCAGAGTTGGAAGCTGGATGAAAGGATAGTGCTTGATCCTGCTTGGGCTGCCCATTTATAATGTAATAATTTTTTACTACTCTGGGACATATTATGCCGTTTATTTCCACACAAAACATATGGGTGTTCACAAAAAAAAACACCCTGATTTCTGATGCACTTTGGACTATGTACAAGGCCTTGTCTTAGCATAAGTAAACGAAAAAGAGAGGTTTTAAAAACCTAGCTACATACACTAACACACATCACATGACTACACAACCACATTGCCTTCCTCCAAGAGTAAATAAATTAGCATGGAGTCATTGAGAGATTAATTCCTTGACTGACATATAGTAAAGCAACTGAAACCCAGAGAACGTATAATATAAGTACATCGAGTCGCTTTCCGGTCGATGCACATGGAAAGTGTTTACAGGTAAGGAACCCCCCTAAAAAATATTTTAAATTAAAATATTTTAAACTAGTATACTCATACCGCTCCTCTTCATCTTGATACTAGAGCTGTCTTTGCTAGTCATGACCCGCAGGATCACCTAGAAAAACTAAGTTATAATTAGCAGTATGGAGCGTGGGGACAGATGTCCAGGCTCCGGGCTGCTTCATTATACACATGAAACACCAAAAGAGCCCTAGCACACTTGCCAATCACACCATGGCCCTTGAGTAGTGTGGCCTGTCTGTTGATTGGATTATTAGCGCGATGTACCTCCGTTGACCATTCTTTCACAGCAATAATCTAGGTCCACTGCCTCACAAAATTATCACTACTCCCTTGGACATAATATTTCTCTGTTTATACCCCTTCTGTCACTATGGTGAAGGGGGCATATTGTATAGGGTGGGCCAAGTGGTTTTCTCTGGTCTGTCCATACCAATCTGGGAACCTCGCCTGTTCCCCTCATATGTTCTGTACTTTCAGGAACCCTTTTGAAAGTGGTGTTTCATACTCTGTATGTATTATTTTGATAATGAATTTTATTATTTTTACATTTATGCTCTTTTGTTCTTCTTATTATACCCCCATTCGGAAAGGGACGGTGTATGCCATGGAGAGGGAGCTGGCACAGGACGTGATAATTAGCAGCCTGAGTTGCCGGGACATCTTGTTCTCACACTCCGTTGCCTGCTAATTAATAACTTTCTTTTCTAGGTGATTCCTGCGTGTCAAGACTGGCAGACGGAGCGCTCGGGGTGAATCAAGACTTGAAGAGAAGCAGAGTTCAGTATTTCTAGGGATTTAACGTTTAGCGGGGGGTTGGTTTCCTTAAAACGCTTGCGTCCAGTCCCGCCTCTTAAGGGGGTGTTGACCTCCTACTGCATCATTTATAAACTTGTTGCAACGTATAGATATAGCATCCTTGATGAATGTCCCGAAAAGTCTTACACAGTCTCGGGATTTGTTTGAAGGTAAATTGTATAGACTCCAGTATTGATTTCCTGTTACTGCTGGTAAGTGTGTTGATACGTACACCAGAACTACTGTAGTTTTCGAGTGGTTAAATAAAAAACAACATGATCATGATACAGTTTAATGGTATTTTGAATTGAATATTCCTGTTGTTTAACAGTTAAGAGAATGTGTTGTTTTCTGTGATACGGACAAGATGCTGCCGTTTTCTCCAAGTTATTAGCTTCCTTGTAACTTAGCCCTGGCGCCGTTTGTCCAATCGAGGAAAAACATTCAGGAACCCATTTTCCCAAGGGTGGAGCATTCTAGGATACATATCTTAATATTCCTATGTGATGTAAGATATAAGTATTAGTAATATAAGTATGTCATGATTCACATTATAGGATAAGCTACTTATAATATTTGAAAATGTGAACCTAAATGTGCATCTAATGTTTAATAGTCTTGAAAATTGTAACAGACTCTACACGAAGGAGACAGAAAGGCGGGGACCTAACTGAGCCCCACGGTCACCTCCGCTGTAACTTTGGCATACCTCCATGCATACGATGACAATAGAAGAACATTCCTTCTTCTTGCCAAAGGAGTACACAAAACAACAAGCAACACAAAATTGAGTCACAACGAACAGCGAAAACGGCAACCAAAGAGGAAGTCATAGGGAGTAGATCAAATAAGCTGAGATCAGAAATAGAATCATAAGTATAGCAATGCAACATCATTCATGGAAAGCCAACTTAGAATGTAAACCAGCGAAGTAACTGATGTGTGGATATAGTTACAAAGGTTACTTGAAGAAAGCCTCAGCTCAGGATGACTGGCGTCGGGCTTCTCTCAATCACAGCACCTACTACTGGACAGAGAAGAGCTACAGAGTATGGGTGTGGTGCAGGGCTGAGATCTCCATGAGGTGAGATCTGAAAATCTTGCCTCAGGCGGCAGAATGCAGAGCCCACTTAAAGAGTGGCGAAACTGCAGACTCTAATGTGGACGAGTCCTAGCCGCTCAGACAGAGTCCACCTAAGAGATGTCACATAAATACACACGAGGGAAAGTCATCCCCTGGGTCTCTTATAAGAGGCAACCTACTTGAAGGACAACAAGTATAACTAGTGCTCTAGGTGCAGTTTTATGTAATACGGTGGTTAGCATATAGCACAATAATATGTCCTTGAGTATGTTTACTGCGTTCGGTGTTTGGTGCCTGTCAAAGTCTTCAATGATAACCAAGTCTTGAATAGATAACGGGAATGCTCTTTCTTATCACAGGAACACTCACTGTGCTCTGCCAATAGTTTTCCTTGTTAGATAGTGAAAGCAAGGCTAATAAGTGCCATATAGCTATACTCTTTTGGTCATAAAGACTGAAACAAATTCCAATTGTGATAGGTCGTTTTTTTTTTTTAATTAAAAAAATGTTACTCTCATCATAGTCAAGAGTCATTTTACAACGTGGTAGCCCGCCTGCAGGTGACCCCCCTTCTCCATGAAAACGCGGCGCCACGGCCGAAACTTGCCCCCCCTCTCTCCTCCCGGCCACCGAACCTGTGTCCCATATATTGTGTATACATGCCTCCTTCCTTCTAACCAACTTAATATTATGTCTTGGATCCTGAGGGGTTTACACTAGCACCATAATGGATGAAAACTTTGGGAGACAATTCCCAACCAATAGAACCAAAACCCACTTGTATGTCCAAAATGCAAACATGACATATTGAGCACGTTAACTTATTACATCTGCGCATTCACAGTTTTATCGTATTGGTGTCCGAGTTACAATACAATGAAGATGTGGAGAAATTGGATGTACTTCCTCCGGGTCCCCTAAGAGGAAGAATCAGGGAACACAGAGACAGGAGATCAAATGACAATCCATCTCTATCCACCCATCTCACTACTCCTGTATTCCTGCAAGCCAAGGATGTTTGCTTTAAAATAGCGCTGAGCAAGGCACGTCTCGACGTCTTAGACCGCAGGAGAAGCCTTGAGTTGTATCTGGCAAACTGTGGTGTGTGTGAAGGCCTGGGTGCCACATAGAAATGTCTCTGAGATGGCCACCGGGTTGGTGCCGGCACTGCATTAGCCCCTCTGGACCATTGCATACAGACAGTTTACCAATGTCTCACCCTCACTTTGTCCTCAGCACTTACTGCAGTGAGCACTTGTGCTGTATTCTCATTGCTGTAAGCAGGGGAGACTGTGTAACAGTCTGTAAAACCAGATCCACATAGGCAAATCTAATAAACACAGCTGAGTTTCTACATACCATCTAACATTTAGATAGTATACAACATACTACAGTTTTTAGTTTATTACAATGGCTTATGCTAGGGTAATAAACTAGTCCTTCTTAGAATGTCTTTCATAGCTTTAGTTACACTAGTGTTGGATTAGTATGCCACATTTTATTTAGCCCACAGTGTCACATCTTAAATCATGTGTAGTTAGCCAGGTCATTCACATCCTTTGTTCAGCTAAACCACCCCCCCTTGTAACAGGGCACACCAATGATCCAAACACGAATAATAGGTCAGTATTGACACAAAAAACACCAGTATCCTAACTGCAGGCGTCTGTTATAGGCAGGAGGAGCTGTACTGAGAGTACAAAAAACAGTTTGTCAATGACATGAAAGTCGGAGGCAAGCGGCATTATCAAAGAGATAAACAGTCCCAAAGTGGTCATGAAATAGTACAGTAGATGAAGGTTTGTTTTATTAAAGATTATCTCTAAAGTTCAGTTGTCTCATATAGAAGGGGTAGGAAAACTACTTAGATAGGAAGGTGTATAGCTGAAGAACTTTTCAAGATGCCGTAGGCAAAGGTAAAGTAAAAGTTTCAATTACAGTTATAAACTGAAGTATAAGCCAGTTTTTACAGCATAATTATTGTGCTGAAAAAGCCACGTGGCTTATCCTCGAGTATACAGCACTTTTGGTTCCTGTCCACAAACCATGACACGGCAAGTGTCGCCGCCTGCTGACGGCAGGAACCCGGGACATGTTGGGGGAGAGAATGAGCGATCCAGCAGTCAGCGCTGAGGGGAGTACTATCTTTATTTTGTTTAAGGGGGCATTCTGCTGGACACTTATTATGGGGGGCTGCGCTTGAAACGTTAATAATGGCGGCACTCGCTGGACACTTTATTATAAGGGGCCCTGCTTAGACACTTTATGTAATGGCGGGGTTTACCTAGTGGATATTTATTATGGGAGGAGGAGACCACTGACATTTCTTCATGAGGGGAGACTAATTGAACATTTCATTCTGAAGGGACGACTCAGTGGACATTTTTATGATAGTGGGAGACTTGAAAATTTTATTAGAAGAAAAGCTGATCCAGTTTACCCCCTAGGCTTACTGAGTCAAACATTTTTCCATTTTTTTTCTGGTGAAGAAATGTAATCACGCTATACGCGGTTGAAAGAACATTATCTTCAAGTATTAGACCAATTACTAAATCTTCCTTTCTATTAAAACACCTTGCAATAAACTAGTTATTTTAGCTTATTATAGTGTACTGGATACTTATATATTTTACTTGCAGGGAAGCTATTGCACTGGGCACAACAGATTTCACAGAAGAAGACATTGATAACATTATGGAGGAGCTCGGGAAGGAATACAAGGGCAACGCCTATCACCTAATGCACAAAAATTGTAATCACTTCTCCGGAGCGCTGGCTGAGGTTAGTAACTTGGTGACCTGCACCTGCCTGATACTGCATCTGCATTTAGCTCTCATCCCTGCTCTTAAAGGAACCAAAATGACCCAAAATCAAGTAAGGGTCACAAACTCATAGATTGAGGCACCACGACTGTGGTAAACTTCTTATATTTTTTATCCAAATCTGAAACTTGAAGGGCTCTTGGGGCTGCTAAAGCATCTCTTCCCTCCTCCCTCTGCCTAATGTAAGTTTCAGAACACAGTGAGGCAGTGTAACAGCCTGTGAAGCTATAACACAGAGGGTTTATGGTTACTGCTCCCCAGAGCCCTTTTGGGTCATTTGCATAATTTTATAAGCAAGGAGGCCATGGATAACAAATATAAGAAGATAACTACAGTCACTGTGCTTGGATCTATGAATAAGTTTTTATCATGATGGATTTTGATGGTAGATTTACTTTAACATGACAATAACTACTTCATCTCTCATTTTCAAAAGATCTGAAAAGATTGGGAGATTGCAGACATTGAATTAATGCTGTTGTTGAAAAGCTGTGAGAAGAAGAAGTTAACAGAGCACTTGTGTTAAAATACTCAATTATTGCTGATATGAGATGAGGGGCATCCACCCCCCTCTACCTAGCAGCAAATCTTATTACTAGTACTACACTCATAGTTAACCGCTTTAGCAAAAACCCATCTCCTAGTACACTTTTCTCAGAATCTAGACAAATATACTCCCTAATACTGTCAGTAGTTTCCATGTTCACCCACACACGCCTGCAGAGCTGTTTTACACTGGTAATCCATGGTCAACATCTGCAAAGAGTTTGTATGTTCTCTCCTTTTTTGTGTGGGTTTCCTCCAGGTCCTCCGTTTTCCTCCCACACTCCAAAACATACTGGTAGGTTGATTAGATTGTGAGCCCCATGGGGACTGATTTTGCAAGCTCTGTGCCAAATATCTGCAGAATCTGTGATCGGTATATAAAGGAATTCTTATTATAAATATGGCCATGTGTGCTACAAACAAGAATATGTGTAGGAAAATGTTTACAGGCAACATATGTAAATAAGTAGAACTCCTCATTTTAGTATGTTTTTACTGCCTGATGTCAGGTATTAAATAGAACCAGTTATTTCCTACATTTCATAGAAACCATAAAACTGTAAACACAAAGTTCATTTAACAAACATGAAAATTATCAGATTGAAGTAACGGGGAGCAAGACTAGGAGGGGCTTGGGGAGGGAAAGCAGAGGACATACTGGGGCGTGGAGTAGCCTTTGATAGCATATCCTGGAGAGGCTACTCCACACACCAGTAGCCCCTGAAGATAATTTGAAAACTTATAAAATAAACTTTAGACCTGGTTAGGAAATGTTTAAGGACTAGAGAATGATAGTTTTGTGCTGTAGATGGAAGGAGGAACCTACCATCAGATCTGCCTTCACCCCTACATGTAGGGTGCAGAAGTGCAGGGGTTGTATGAAGAGAGCTCATGGGCTGTGCCCTGCTCATACAGAGGCGGGGTTTGCTGCATTTTGCAGCAAACACGCATCTCTAATACCCACAGTCGGTGCTAGCACCGATCGCACATTTCAACCCTGCCGATGCTGTCATTGGGGGGAGGAGATCGGTTGCTATGACAGCCTTGGGTCTTTGGTAGACCCGAGGCTGTCTGGTTTCTGCAGATTCTTTACAATGAGTGTGTGGCTCATTGTACTGAATACTGTGCAAAAATGCCATCCTGTATTGCAGTATATGGTAGGAACGATCAGACTACCTTGAGTTAATGTACCCTAAAGGATCAAAGAAACAGTTAAAAAAAAGTTAAAAAAATGTTAGAAATTATAAAAACGGAGCTGATATAAAACGTAATAAACAGTAAAAAATCCTGAACACGATCACCAGGTATCGCTGCATCTCAAAATGCCCGATCTACCAAAATATAAAAACAGTTATTCCCAACCGGGAACCCCATAATGGAAAATAGCGCGCAAATGTACTTTTACACCATTTTACATAACATAAAAAATGTAATAAAAAGTGACCAAAATGTTTCACACTCCTCAAAATTGTAGAAAAATGACACCTCACACAGCTCCGTACACAATAGTATGAAAAAGTTATTCGCGTCAGAACATGGCGAAAAATTTTCTCTTTTTCGTACACATTTGTTTAATTTTTGAAAATGTATTTAAACGCAATGAAACCTATGGAAATTTGGTATCACCGCGATCGTACCGAACCAAAGAATAAAGCATAGGTGTTATTTGGAGCGCACGGTGAAAGTGGAATGGCATGGAATAATAAATAATGTCACTGAGAAGTAAAATTTGAGAAGCCAAATATAAGTAACCCCTAACTCCTCCCTGGGGCCACCTACTCCTTGATGACTTCCCTCACACACGTAGCCCACGTTCCCCGAGCCTAACCCACTGCAACCATTTAAAGGGGAAGGGCACCATCTCAGCAGACATGACTGCCGCTACCCAAACCCTGCTGGCAGACATTAGCCCAACACGCTATACTAGGGGCTATCAAATAAACCACATCAGCTATAACCCTGCATTGGACAGTGAGAATAAGTGAATAGACATTGGGTGTAGGACAGTGATGGCGAACCTTTTGGTGACAGAGTGCCCAAACTACAACCAATACCCATTTATATGTTGCAAAGTGCCAACATGACAATTTAAGTAGTAACTTATTGACCTCTGCTATATCACAGGTTTCAATCGTATTGGCGGCCTGAGTTCACCAATACAATAGAAAGATGATCTCCGCTCATCCTGTAGTCCTGTCAGCCAAGGATGTTGCTTTAAAATGGCACTGAGCATGGCATGTGGACTTGGACCACAGGAGGAAGCTTTGAGTCCTGTCTGGCAAACTGTTGGAGTGAAGGCCTGGGTGCCCACAGAAAGGGCTCAGAGTGCCACCACTGGTGTAGGATGATCTTACATAGGTTAAATACTGCATAAACTGCAATGTAAATCCTATGCTATCTGTAATTCTGTTATTCCAGATGCTGTGTGGAAAGGAAATCCCGCGTTGGGTTAACCGCCTGGCTTACTTCAGCTCGTGCATACCATTTCTCCAGAGTTGCCTACCTAAAGAATGGCTGACACCAGCAGCTCTACAGAGTCACATCACCCTGGGCCTCCAGCGAGAAGACCAAGGAGACACAACAGATGATGACTCTCCGACTACATCGAATGTGGCAGCCGGCACAACCACAACAACTGCCTCCGCGGGGGCTTCACGAACCTGTAGACACACTAGAGTATGAAGGACTCTGCTCTTCAGGACTTTCTCTTTTGATTTACAAGACAAGTCAAAAACATTCAATATCTGGTTATCTCAGATTTTTATTTGTGGATTTTTCCATGTTTTTTCCATGAGTCCTCTTTCCCACGCTGTGATTCTTTACATTTGGAAAGGATCATGATTATGCAAAAAGTCATAGTTTTCTTTAAAGATTAATTCCCAAGGAATTCACGTGTTTGTTGTAGATTCCAAGTGTTTTTTTTCCTTTCCTTCCTTGTTAAATGCACATAACATCCACATAGGATGAAGGGGACATATTTCGTGATTTCCCATTAAAGGGGGGGGGTACACATTTTGGACAATGATGTAATATCCAATTGATTTACTGTAACAATCCAAATACAGGGGTCCACAGATTTCACAATATTTTGACCATGATCAATGTAGACTTATTCCTCTAAAATTATGCTTTGCGACCTGCGCATAAATAGCTTGTTTTTAAAGGATTTCTAGAATTCACACTATCTTTTTCAATGGCATTAAAGAAACTCTTATCACCAGAATCAAGGACTGTAAACCAAGCACACTTGCAGTGTTTTCTCCCTCTGGCAGGATCTGCTCTCCTTTTAGCTTTGTATGACCTTGTTTTTACAAAAAAAGGCTTTAAAAATTAAGCAAATTAGCAAGAGGGGCTTTGGGTTCCATAGCCCCTCAGGTTCATTTGCATAATAGAGATGATCACAGGAGGAAGTGTCTGTCGGTCAGCTCTCCCTTTTCCCTGCCTGGCTTTAGCTCGGTTGAAGGGTCTCTCCATATTTTTCTTTGGGGAGATAGACCTGTCAATCAAACAAGCTGGGGAGGCAGAAGTTCTAAACAAGCCATCCACAGATGCTGCTCCTTCGCCACTTTCTTTTTAAAACGTGGAATGTTTTAGAACATTTCATTTCCCATTTTTGGAAGTGATTTTTTTACCACTAGAATGTTACATCACTTTCGGATAAGTTGTGGGGGAAGATCCAAGACCCCAACCAATATTCAGAATGCTGGGGCTATGGACTTTACTATCTACCGGATGTGCAGGGGACACAGGTCTATTCACTGTGTTACAGCTTCCTATATCCACTGTTGATGGATATGAGACATGACACATAAGAAAGTTCCTCTATTACGGGATAAAAGGCGGGCTGCTCAAACTAAATCTACACGCACCCGAAGGTGTGCAAAATGAGGCAGCAAACTCGGCTTGGTTTGCAGACCAAAAACGGTTCAGTCCTGGTGAAGATCGGTGGGGTAAGCGTTCCACAAAAACAGACAGGAAAAGGATCTGCTCTATTTTATGTGGTGTGGCCACGCGGCTCAGACGTGACCAGGTGTAATAGAAGTCAATGGCGGTCGTGATCTGGTCATAATTTGAGCATCTAGATCATGGCCACACTTATGGTCATGTGCATGGGGGCTGATAGTAATAAATCTTTCATATGCGGGATGAAATACATGTATATTATATCAGATCCTACTCATCCCTCAGTATCGTTCCACATGGTCTACTCTTTGGTTAACGAGAACCTGCCAGCTAATCTGACGTCTTTTTATAGAACGTTCTTACATTTACCGGTAAGTACATTTTTCATGTAACTTTCATTGTGCTGACCCTCTGTTATTCCTAATGGAAGCATATGAATACAATATTGGATTGGCCCTCCAGAGAATCCTCCATTGGCCAGGGCTCTAACCCGATACTGGATCCCAGAGATACAGAAAAGTACAACCTAATTCGAGGCATCTCCTAGGACAGTGGTGGCGAACCTATGGCACGGGTGCCGGAGGTGGCACTCAGAGCCCTTTCTGTGGGCACCCAGGCCTTCACCCCAACACAGAGTTTGACAGACAGGACTCAGGGCTTCCTCCTGTGGTACAATACAGCCCAGGACTTGCCATTTTAAAGTGACATCCTTGGCTGCCAGGGTTACAGCAGGAACAAAACGGTATGGATAGAGACAGATTATTGTTGGAGCTCCTGCTTTGGAAACCCTGGAGGGAAGCTAAAATCTAAATTTCTCCACCATATTTCTATTGTATTGGCGAACTCATGACGCTAATACGATTGAAAACTGTGATACAGCAGAGATTAATAAGTTACTGCTTAAATTGTCATGTTGGCACTTTGCAACATATAAATGGGTTTTGGTTGTACTTTGGGCACTCTATCTCCAAAAGGCTGGCCATCATTGTCCTAGGAGATAATGAAGGGTGTACATCCAGGTGTGACCAAGGAACCCTGTATGAATATATTGCTAATTGGGTGCAACTATTCTCCATGTCCAAATATTGTCTCTTCATATAAAAGGAGAACTGTCACATTTAGTTTCTAGACATAGTAACATCACAAGACCTACCTTATGGAGAATGAAATACATATCCTTAGAGACAAAGGGGGTCATTTACTAAGGGCCCGAATCGCGTTTTCCCGACGTGTTACCCGAATATTTCCGATTTGCGCCGATTGTACCTGAATTGCCCCGGGATTGTGTCGCACGCGATCGGATTGTGGCGCATCGGCGCCGGCATGCGCGCGACGGAAATCGGGGGGCGTGGCCGAACGAAAACCCGACGTATTCGGAAAAACCGCCGCATTTAAAAACCGAAAAAGTGTCGCTTGGGGAGCGCTTACCTTCACCTGGTCCGAGGTGGTGCATTCCGGCGCGTTGAGATGATTTTCAGCGCAGCAGCGCCACCTGGTGGACGGCGGAGGAACTGCCTTCATGAATCCCGGCCGGACCCGAATCCAGAGCAGAGAACGCGCCGCTGGATCGCGAATGGGCCGGGTAAGTAAATCTGCCCCAAAGTATTTAAATGGCCTATTTTTATGATGAACACCCTACAGAGAAAGAGGCCTGCAAACAGAAAAATGAAGAGAGTTACAACTATATCTCAACCAAAGGGCCTGAGATTTATTCCTGTAAGTCCTGCCTGTCACAAACAATATATACGGTATACACTTTAAGATAACACAATAATCTTTTTCAAGACCATGAAATAATAGAACCTACTCATTTCTATTAAATACAGATTCTTACTTGATAGACCACAGTTGATATACATTGCCTATGGGAAGAGCATTGTTTCTGTAAAGACACAGAGGAAAAGTTTTACATCTTACATGATTCTTATGCACTTAAAGGGAAAAAAAGCTTAATTTATTTCAGTTGGACTTTTTGCCTTTAATAAGCTTATTTCTATACAACTGACAAAACTGTAACAATAAAAAGTTGAATGTGAAGAATGGAACAAAGTCTTTACCCTCCATTGTGTGCGGCTTATACTTTATACCTACTAGGAATTCAGAAACCTGATACATAATGGAAACCTAAAGCAAACGGGCAGCCCTTGTAGTCATGGACTGAAAAGAGAATAAATAATCTACATACAGGAAATAAAAACAGATTATTAGAGAGTGTGACAGATACAGTTATGGCCAGTGACAACATTTTCGCGAGTTGGGGTCTGCATGCCACCATATTGGATTTGAAATGAAACTCTACAACAGAATTCAAGTGCAGATTGTAAACGTTTAATTTGGAAGGGTAGAACAAAAATACTGAATAGAAAATGTAGGAATTGTACACATTTCTTTTCTTTACAACACTCCACATTTTAGGACTCTCAAAAGTAATTGGAGGACAAATAAACATAACCCAAACAAAATATTTTTATATTTTTATATTTATTTATTTATTTTTTCACTGCCTTAAGTCTGGACCCATGGACAATCAGCCATAAAATCACCAAACGCTTGGTTTCCTCCTTCTACTGCTTGCAGGCGCTTTACAGCACAGCCTTCAGTCTTGCTTGTTGTGTGGTCTTTCCTTTCGTCTTAAAAGCCTGGATTGAGCAAGTGAATGCCATGCTCATGGGTGTTAAGATCTGGTGATTGCTTGGGCCATTGCAGAATGTTCTCCAACTTTTTTTGCAACTTTTGAACTCCTGGTAGTTTGGCTGTATGCTTGGGGTCATTGTCCATCTGTACAGAAGCGCCGTCCGATAACATTCGTTGCAGCATTCTGGCTGAAATCTGGCTTCAAAATTAGATTAAAATCCCTGTACACTTCAGAATTCATCTCCGGCTACCTTGTCCGCTTTTTATGTCATTAATAACTACAAGTGACCCAGTGCCATTAAAGCCATCATGCCCATGCCATCACTTGCCTGCCACCGTGGTTGTACATGGATCATGTTGCCTTTCCCTTTCTCTTCATCTCCAAACTTTTTCTTCCCATCATTCTGGTAGCAGTTGAGTCTTGTCTCATCTGTCCATAGAATTACTTTTCCAGAACTGAGCGGCTTTCTTGAGGTGTTTTTCGGCAATTTAACTCTGTGCCTGTCTATTTTTTGGAGTTTGATGGAATGTGTGTGCATCTAGATGTGAACCCTTTTTATTTACTTTTCAATGGAGTCTTCTTCTTTACTGTTGACTTAAAGCAGATACACCTACTTCACTGAGAGTGTGCTGGACTTCAGTTGATGTTGTGATGGTTCCACTTCACCAAGAAAGTATGCGGTGGGTTCATCCACCACTGTTGTTCATCCGTGGACGCCCAGGCCTTTTGTGAGTTTTCCCAAGCCTCACCAGTCAATTCCTTTTGTCTCCGAATGTACCCGACTGGTTGATTTGGCTACTCCAGCATGTCTGCTCTATCTCTCTGATGGATTTTTTCTTTTTTTCATCCCTCATTGTTTCTGCTTCACCTCAATTGAGATTCCTTTCCGATGTTGTCTGGTCCAGCTCGCCGCTTCCAAATGCACAACCATCACACCGGAATCAACCCCAGACCTTTTAAACTACTTCATTGATTACAGGTTAAACGAGGGAGACGCCTTGCGAGTAATGCAGCCCTTAGAGTCCATGGTCCAATGACTTTTGGTCCCTTGAAAAAGAGAGGGCTATGCAATTACAGAGCTATGATTCCTAACACCTTCTTTCCTCCATTTGGACTGGAACTCTCATATTGCAGCTGGGAGTGTGCACTTTCAGCCCATATTATATATATAATTGTTTCTCTGAACATGTTTTTTGTAAACACTAAAATAACAAAACTTGTGTCACTGTCCAAATAAGTAATAAAAAAGTTACTGATACATTCCTTTTATTTGTAAAATTTATAAAAGGGTTCTTACATTTCTATAAGTCTGATGTATCGTGCAATCACCCCTTTTACCTGAAAGCTCTAGAACATATTAATATCCAGATTTAGAGTGATCGAACCAAAATGCTCGGGTACTCGTTATTATTGCGAGACGAACTTTCCCCGGATGCTCGAGTGCTTCGTCTCGACTAACAGAACCCCATTGAATCAATAAGGGAGAACTCGAGCATTTTTAAGGGACCAAGGCTCCTGCACAGGAAGCTTGGCCAAACAACTGGGAACCCTCAGAAAAGGAATGGAAACCCCACGGAAAATTGGGCAGGAAACAACCAGTGGCTGCAGCATGCATGGTGCCTCTGAGGGCTGGCTTAATATCGCACCCATTATGCCAAAATTATGGGCACGCATGGCCTGACCAGAGTGACAGAATGAAGCTAGATAGCCATCTAAAACATTCTAATCATTGACCCTGACACTAAGCGGGACGGCATATGCAAGGCCAGCGGCAAGCAGCGGCAGCTAGAGTTGTCATGGCGTACATACCCCTAATGGACCCTCAGCGTTCACCATCACCATGGTGGCAGAGAGGACCAAGTGAGGTGGCAAGAGGCGCTCAAATAATATCGGTACATGATAAAAGTTTGCCAGTATTTTTTGTGGATTACACAGCAGGGTGGCGACAAGTAACAAGTTTGTTGTGAATCCATGAAAACAACCCAAAATTCTGCCTGCACAGCTCGTTTGATAAGGGAACCATGTAAGGCTTACAGTTCATAATGCCAGTCGCTGCACTGGCTGCCAGTCTCCTTCGAATACAGTTTAAAATAATAATAACCCTCATCCATAAAGCTCTGTATAATGCGCACCCCCCCACCTCTCCTCTCTTATCTCAGTCTATCGCCCCCCCAACCCGTGCTCTTAGGATCCGCCAGTGATCTTAGATTAACCTCTACCCTAGTGCGGACCCTCCCACTCGCGTCTCCAGATCTTCTCTAGAGCTGCACCAATTCTATGGAATAGCTCTGCCCGCACTATCAGACTAATACCTAACCTCACAAAGTTTCAAACGTTCTCTTAAAAAACCCATTTCTTTAGGCAAGCCTATAACACCATTAACTGCATGAAGTTTTACCTCTTCTACTAACCTGTCCTGTGTCGTCCCCCATCTGTTTATCCAGCAACCAACAGGCACCAGACTCTCTGCAGTCCCATTCAACCCTGGACCTGGTAATAAGATGACGGCTGAGTGGTTCAAGCGACCAATCAATCCATCTATTATAATTTTGTCTATTCCCTAAGAAGAATGGCTTGACCATTAAATATTCTTTTACTACGTGTTACCCCCCATCATACTTTCTAAACCGTAAGCTCTGGCGAGCAGGGACCTCACTCCTGTTGTTCATAACAAATGTTTGCTTCTGTTCAATTCATTTGTATTGTTTCCTATGATTTGTAAAGCGCTGCAGAATATGATGCACGGCTATATAAATAAAGATTATTATTATTATGGAGGCAGTGAACTAGTAGTAGATAAAGGTGCTGCAACTATGTTGTTGGATCTTGTGATGGAGCTGGCGCTCTGCACGCCAGCTGCGCTTTCGCCAATCCAAGCCCCTTGTTCTAGGCTACTCCCAAAACAGCACTTCTAGAACCTTTTGTATAAATCAAGTGTAGTAGCGTCTTATAAGTTTGGATATGCCGGGTGAGGGGAATCGGTAACATATCGCAATAAGGCTGAAAATAATATCCCTAAATGGTAAACTTTTGCCAGTATATTTTGTGATAACAACAGGTGTGGCGACAAAGTTAACAACTTTTGATGTGGAAATCCTGAAACACCACCCAAATTTTCTGCTTAGCGACAACCCCGTTTTGATGAAAGGACTATTTATGGGAGGCAGCTAATATGGACGACTTTTGGGGTGCAATGGAGCAGACAACGTGTGGAGGCTCTATGAGACAAACATTTAACCTTTGGGATAGTGCCTGTATGTGCAGTCCCAAACATTTTTCAAACCAAGGAGCAGGTAGTGCCCTCCATTAAAATGGAATAGATTGAGTTGCCTGTATGTGGCAGTCCAAAAATGTTCAAACCAGAGAGCAGGTAGGTGGCCCTCCAGTAAACATGGAATATATTGAAGTGCACTGTCATGTGGCAGTCCCAAAAATTCTCTTAAACAGAGGAGCAGGTAGGTGGCCCCTGCCTATAAAATGGAATATTGAGTGCCTGTATGTGGCAGTCCCAAAATGTTTTCAACACCAGAGTAGCAGAGGGTAGTTGGCCCTCCAGTAAAATGGGAATAGATTGAGTGCCTGTATGTGGCAGTCCCAAAATGTGTTCAAACCAAGGAAGCAGTGGTGGCCCTGCAGTAAAATGGAATTGAGTGCCTTATGTGGCCAGTCCCAAAATGTTTTCAAACCAGAGAGCAGGTAGGTGGCCCTCCAGTAAAATGGAATAGATTGGTGGCCTGTATGTGGCATCCCAAAAATGTTTCAAACCAGAAGGAGCAAGTAGGTGGCCCTCCAGTAACAATGGAATAGATTGAGTGCCTGTATGTGGCAGTCCCAAAATTCTATCTTCAAACCAGAGGAGCGATGTAGGTGTGCCTGCGTCAAAATGGAATAAGATTGATGCCTGTATGTGGCAGTCCCAAAAATGTTTTCAACCTAAAGGAGCAGTAGTGGCCCTCCAGTAAAATGGAATAGATTGAGTTAAGCCTGTATGTGGGCAGTCCGCAAAAGTGTTCAAACCAGAGGAGCAAGGTTAGATTGGCCCTGCAGTAAAATGAATAGATTGAGTGCTTATGTGGCAGTCCCCAAAAATTGTTCAAACCAGAGAGCAAAGGTAGGTGGCCCTCCAGTAAATGGAATAGATTGAGTGCCTGTATTGGACATTCCCAAAAATGTTTCAAACCAGAGAGCAGGTTAGGGTGGTGCCCTCCATAAAATGGAAATAGATTGAGTGCCTGTATGTGGCAGTCCCAAAATTCTTCAACTCAGAGGACAGGTAGGTGTCCCTGCTGTAAAATGAGATAGATTGATGCCTGTAGTGCCGTCTCCACAAATGGTTTCAAACATTACGAGAGCAGGTAGGTGCCCTCCAGTAAAAGGGAATAGATTTAGTGGCCTGTATTGTGGCAGTCCCCAAAAATTTTTCAAACCAAAGGAGCGGGGGGGGGGGAGTTTTTTTTTAAACAGGTTGGCCTGCAGTAAATGGAATAAATTGAGTGGCCTGTATGTAGCATTCCCAAAAATGTTTCAAACCATGAGGAGCAGGTCAGGTGGCCTCCATTAAATGGAATAGATTGAGTGCCTTAGTGTCACGCCCTAAATGTTTCAAACAAGGAGAGGTAGGTGGCCCTCCATAAAATGGAATAAGATTAGTGCCTGTATGTTGGCAGTTCCCACAAATTCTTCAAAACCAGAGGAGTCACGGTAGGTGCGCCCGGCAGATAAAATGGAATAGATTGAGTGCCTGATTGGCAGTCCCAAAAATTGTTCAAACCAGAGGAGCAAGGTAGGTGGCCCTGCAGTAAAATGATAGATCGATAGTGCTGTATGTGCAGCCAAAAATGTTTCAAACCAGACGGAGCAGTAGGTGGCCCCTCCAGTAAAATGAATAGATTGAGTGCCTGTAATGTGGCAGTCCCAAAAATTCTTCAAACCAAGGGATCAGGTGGTGGCCCTGCAGTAAAATGGAATAGACTTGAGTGCCTTAGTGGCGTCCCAAAAATGTTTCAAACCCAGAGGAGCAGGTAGTGGCCTCCAGTAAATAGGAATAGATTGGTGCCTGTATGTGGCGTCCCAAATTCTTACAAACCAAGGAGCAGTGGTGGCCCTGCAGTAAAATGGATAGATTGTAGTGCCTGTATGTGGCAGTCCCAAAATGTTTCAAACCAGAGGAGCAGGTAGGTGGCCCTCCAGTAAAATGGAATAGATTGAGTGCCTGTATGTGGCAGTCCAAAAATTCTTCAAACCAAGGAGCAGTAGGTGGCCCTGCAAGTAAAATGGAATAGATTGAGTGGCCGTATGTGGCACTCCAAAAATGTTCAAACCAGAGGAGCAGGTAGGTGGCCCTCCAGTAAAATGGAATAGATTGATGTCCTGTATGTGGCAGTCCCAAAAATTGTTCAAACCAGAGGAGCAGGTAGGTGGCCCTGTCAGTAAAATGGAATAGATTGAGTGCCTGTATGTGGCAGTCCCAAAATGTTTCAAACCAGAGGACAGGTAGGTGGCCCTCCAGTAAAATGGAATAGATTTGAGTGCCTGTATGTGGCAGTCCCAAAAATTGTTCAAACCAGAGAGCAGGTAAGGTTGCCCTGCAGTAAAATGGAATAGATTGAGTGTCCGTATGGGCAGTCCCAAAAAATGTTTTCAAAACAGAGGAGCAGGTAGGTGGCCCTCCAGTAAAATTGATAGATTGAGTGCCTGTATGTGGCAGTCCCAAAAATTTTTTAAAACAAGGACCGGTAGGTGGCCCTCCAAAAAATGGAATAGATTGAGTGGCTGTATGTGGCAGTCCCAAAAATTCTTCAAACCAAGGAGCAGGTAGGGCCCTGCAGTAAATGAATAGATTGAGTGCCTGTATGTGGCAGTCCCAAAAATGTTTTCAAACCAGAGGAGCAGGTAGGTGGCCCCCGTAAAATGAATAGATTGAGTTGCCTGTATGTGGCAGTCCCAAAAATTTGTCAAACCAAGGAGCGGTAGGTGGCCCTGCAGTAAAAAAATAAATAGATTGAGTGCCTGTATGTAGCAGTCCCCAAAAATGTTTCAAACCAAGGAGCAGTAGGTGCCCTCCAGTAAAATGGAAGATTGAGTCACCTGTATGTGGCATCCCAAAAAATGTTTCAAACCAGAGGAGCAGGTAGGTGGCCCTCCAGTAAAATGGAATAGATTGATGTGCCCTGTATGTGGCATCCAAAATTCTTCAAACCAAGGAGCAGGTAGGTGGCGCCTGCAGTAAAATGGAATAGATTGAGTGCCTGTATGTGGCAGTCCCCAAAATGTTTCCAAACCAGAGGAGCAGGTAGGTGGCCCTGCATAAAATGGAATATTTGAGTGCCTGTATGTGCAGTCCCAACAATGTTTCATCAACCAAGGAGCAGGAGGGCCCTCCAGTAAAATGGAATAGATTGAGTGCCTGTATGTGGCAGTCCCAAAAATTCTTCAAACCAGAGGAGCAGGTAGTTGGCCCTGCAGTAAAATGGAATAGTATGAGTGCCTGTATGGTGGCAGTCCAAAAATGTTTCAAACCAAGGAGCAGGTAGGTGGCCCTCCAGTAAAATGGAATAGATTGAGTCCTGTAGGTGGCGTCTCCAAAAATTCTTCAAACCAGAGGACAGGTAGGTGGCCCTGCAGTAAAATGGAATAGATTGAAGTGCCTGTATGTGGCATCCACAAATGTTTCAAACCAGAGGAGCAGGTAGGTTGCCCCTCCAGTAAAATTATGATTGAGTGCCTGTAGTGGCAGTCCCAAATTCTTCAAACCAGAGGAGCAGGTAGGTGGCCCTGCAGTAAAATGGAAATAGATTGAGTGCCTGTATGTGGCAGTCCCAAAAATGTTTCAAACCAGTAGGAGCAGTGGGGGCCCTCCAGTAAATGGAATAGATTTATTGCCTGTATGTGGCAGTCCCAAAAATTCGTTCAAAACCGAGGAGGCATGTAGGTGCCCTGCAGTAAAATGGAATAGATTGAGTGCCTGTATGTGGCAGTTCCCAAAATGTTTCAAAACCAGAGGAGCAGGTAGGTGGCCCTCCAGTAAATGGAATAGATTGAGTGCACTGTATGTGCAGTCCAAAATTGTTCACACCAGAGGAGCAGGTAGGATGGCCCTGCAAAGTAAAATGGAATAGATTGAGGCCTGTAGTGGCAGTCCCCAAAAGTATATTCTAAACCAGAGGAAGAAATTCGATATTATTAAGCAAGGTTCACGAAGCGTAGGGCCCTCCATAAAATGGAATAGATTGAGTGCCTGTTGTGGCGTCCCAAAAATGTTTTTAAAACAAGGACCTGGTAGGTGGCCCGCTCCATAAAATGGAATAGATTAGGTGCCTGTAATGTGCACTCACAAAAACTTTTTCAAAAATAAACTGGTTCAAACAGAGGACCGTGTAGGTGGCCCTGCCCCCCACCCGAAAAATTAAATGCAGAGTAACTATAATGCAAGAGCCACGTGGGCCCTGTTCAAAAATAGCCCTTTCTGGGGCATCTGGTGTAAGAAAATAAAATTATGGGAGATAAAGGAGGGAATAGATTACTCATGATAAGGAGATGCAACATCCCCCACCAGGGTCAGCCTTTTCTGGGGCCAGGAGGACAGCCTGGCACGGTACTGATGATTGGCGCGGTTGACGGCCTAAGCACGCGTTGTCACGGTGCCTGGTAATGGGGGACACCGGAGGGCTGTCCTACAGTCCTGGACAGTGGTGTTCGTGGCAAGAAATGATGAGGGAGAGGCTGCTATAGCGGTAATCGCCCTGGGGCAACCCTTGGTGTCTAGAGCTATGATCTCTGTGTGGGGTGGACAGGAGTGCCGTGATGGTACACCGTAATAGCAGGGACCAGACGGAGCAGAAGTCAGAGGTTGAACAGAAAACACTTACAGTTCCTTTGATTGGTAACCACAGGAACATCAGCAACGTTGCCTATTACAAGATGGGTGGAGTACTGGAGAGGTATTTGGAGGAGAGCCCGCATGATGTAGATAACCAGCCTGTATGCAATGGCAGGCTGGTGAGGGTAGCCTGTGTCCTGGAAGGATGCTTCAGCTTGGTCATGGATTGATTCAGGTATCACCCTGAAGGTAGGATGATACCCTTTCCTCTCTCTGTCTAACTTGTTCAGATCTCTGGTCTGACTGGAACTGCCTCTAAGAGTCTCTCCTAGAACATTCCTGGCCAGGGGTTTTATGTATCTCCCACTTGTCGATGTAGGTGGCGTTGCTCCTCCCAATTATCCTATCAAGCTCACAGAGACAGGATGCAAATACATGTGATTTGGCTAGAACCATAATGACATCCACATAAAAACATTAACTCATCCTTACCAGGCAGGATACTACCACTGCAATGTTCCCCTGTGTCCTATAAGGACTAGATGTGATGTAGTGACATCTTGGGGGCTGACAGACCCTACACAGGCTGCCGACGCTACATGGAGGGACGTGTCTTCGCAAAACACAGCTCTCTGCCTTTGCATCGGCGAGGGGGGTTGTTGCAGATATGTTTTGCCCTTATACCATATTATGCTCAGCCCACAAATGGAATATTGTGTCCATTTTTGGGCACCATGTATAAAAATTATAGTAGAACTGAAACGGGGGGTGTGGAGGAGAGTAACCAAGGCTATTAGGGGAATGATTACTACTATTTATTCGGATATGTGTGAAGACTTGAACTGCTTTTTTAAAATTGTACTGAATAATATAAGAAGTTCAATTACTCTGACCGCATTGAAAAACATGGTGAGTTGGAGTGTTCATATTTCAGTAGGCCCGGTCACGTTTTTTTTTTAACTTCTTTCCCCAGCATTATACACAATTGGACACAGTTACTTAACCTGTCCCTGCGTGATCCTCGAGTATAATTATGCAGTTGGACGCTATGATACTTTACTTTGGGAGATTCGCCTGAATGTGTTGATCCATGATCCTCTGTAAGGACACACTGACACATGCATGATGTCCAGGCTAATTCAATCAGACCTAGGCTCAGTGGTGGTTTCATGTAATGAGACCTTTGGTCCCTCTAGTGACAAAATGGTGATAACGGACAAGAACTAACTCTTACAGTATACACAGTAATCTGTGTCTGCAAAACATGAGCGGTTGAGTTACTGATTAGTTGGCCCATGAGCAGAAGCAGAAAACACCATTTACTGTTACAGTTAATAAATAGGGTCCATTATTCCTCTTGTTTTGTATCATAGTTGCATATTAGTTTTTAAAGGGTTTTTTACAATTGTTAATAAAAATTCTGGAGACAGGCTGGGCAGTGGACCTGTATAACAACCTGTACCTCCTCCATCGCTCCTGTATCCCCGCACCACTGTCTCACTGGTCGTGCCCCTCTTTGTTTACAGGGGCATGGAAGCTGCACTGAGTCAGTCCACCTCCCAGAAAGGGACAACCCCTTAATTCTAAATATTCAAAAATATTATTCACATACTGGTAATGATTGGCACTATGACTGGCAATTGACTAGACGTTTACTGGCATATGACTGGCGCATGACAAACATGACTGCATTGACTGGCACATGACAATGACATGACTTGCACATGACTACCACAATGTATGGCCACTGGCTGACACAATGACTGGCACGTTGACTACACTTTACTGTCATCTGACTGGCGCTGGACCTAAAACATACTGGCAACATACATGACCCGCCTTGCTATGATAGGTACATGACTGCCACATTATGGGCACACTGGCTGGCCCATGAGTTGAAACATGGCTAGCACATGACTTACACATGCTGCGCACATGGAACTCAAATGGCTGACACATGGCTGGAATATGAATGGCATATGATTGGCCCATGAGCGGTACATGACTGGTACAGACTATGGGGAACATTTACATAAAGTGTCGGTGTCTGCACTGGCTTTTTGTTACCGACAAAGGTAAGAAGATACACATATACACAAAAAAATACACAGACAAGATACACGGAAAGAAGATACACATATAATATTGTGTAGCCTGTGCCAGATACATTTCTCTGGGCGACTGACCCATTTTCTGTCCCTGAGACCAAAATCTGTACCGAGCACCAGAAATGTGTCCAACAGTCGGAGAACAGCAACAGATTGGCAATAGCACCGATTTTGTGTCCTGCTAGACCAAATTTCTTTTGGTCACTCTCCGCCAGTTTACAAAACACCGCCCCAAAAAATGCTTTAGTGACACATATTAATTGTGTCCTGAGTTACCAATATATCCTCCCAAGCTACGCCCTTTTCCGGAGAAAGAGTCGGAGCAGGCGAAAAAGTCCATTTTTTCAGGCGCCGCCGCTAATAAATAGGTCGGAGAGCACCACAAACTGGCGGAAACGCCATAGTAAATGTCCCTGATATGCTGCTGGTAGTGGCAGAATGGGGCACATCCATGGCAGCGCTGCTCTGTTTGTGGTTTCAGTTTTGCAACCTACTAAAGGGCAGCGTAGAGGTACGAGGGTATGAGGGGTCTCCAAAATGGTGTTATTCTGATCATGAACATGACATATATAGAGACAGGGTAGAGCTCCATAAATCTGCACAGGAAGTTGAAATTTTTATCCTTTGTTTGGTATTAGATGGTTAAAGGGGATGCCCAGTTTTCCGTAACTAGAGGACAGCATGTCCACATGCAGGAGGGGATCATCATCTTAAGAACCTGTAGGCTCCATATAACAGAACAGACAGCCACGCAGTGTCACAGCTGCGCACAGATGTCTTCATTTATGGCTGGTAAGAGACAAGTACACAGGTAAAGACAAGTACAAGCTTCCTATGTCTCCTTGCTGGCCTAGCCCGAACTCAGATGGGTGCTCAGTTGATATTATTGGGGGAGTTCCAGTCCTTAGAGCAGTGACGCATGGGTCTGAAATAACCGTATTAGTCATATGGATGGTTTTACAGAATAACAAACTCCTTTAAGGATTGTGAGCTACATGGAGTATTTCCATAGGCCAGTGATGGCGAACCTTTTAGAGGCCGAGTGCCCAAACTGTAACCCAAAACCCTGCTTATTTATCGCAAGGTGTTAACCAAAAATTAAAGCAGTAACTTATTGCTCCCTTTCAATCTTTCAATCATATAGGCCTACTGAGGACAGCAACACAGTAGAAGTTGGAAAATTTTCATCATTTTAGCTTCTTTCCAGTTATCTGTACACGGATAATTCAGCCCGTCTAATTCCTTCCTCTTCCTTCAGTCCCAGTAGCGAAGTAAGTATCAAAATAATGACTGAAGCAGCATCTTTTCGTTGCTTGGAACGGGCAGGAGATTCTTTGAGTCTTGTCGAGTGTGCTGGGTGATGGCCCGGTGCCCACAGAAAGGGCTCTGAGTGCCCCTCGGCACCCGTGCCATAGGTTGGCCACCACTGCCTAGGCTATGGGAGAGTCAGAAAGGGAAGAGGAGGCAAGAAGGAATAATTTTTAATATCCCTTATACAAATGTGTATATCACTGTATATAAGTCTGCAGATATACAAAACCATTGAATGGTTTATAGAGGTAAGCACAACTGCAAGGTTTTAGACTGAATAGAAGATATTGTTTTTAGATTTATGCCTGAATTCAGCTAAGTTTTATGGAAAAAGGAGGACCAAATTGGTTTGCCCCAAATTCATAATGTAAACAAATTATACCTATTGGGGGGGGGGGGGGGGGTATCAAAACGTTGCTATGGGGCCCAGACCTTACTATTATGCTAGTCACCAAGGATCTTATTTTCACGAAAAACGTTTTACAGAAGGCCATCACACCTGCATTTCAAATTGCCTTTGTGCCTTTTATAACATTGCATTACAACATAATTGTGTGTTAAAACTTACCTGGCTTTCTGACAAAATCCTTTGTTTAGTCCAGTGGTTGGCTTTGGTTTGGCTGCATTTCAAAAATAAGAAGTGACTTGTACGTGCTGCTACTCTCAGATCTCAGCCCCACCTTTGTGCTCCTGTACAGCTCCTCCCTTCCACATTGATGTCAGCTTATTCCTGTGAAGTCCCCTGGGACTACCAAGTAGGATTTTGTCAGAAAGCCAGGTAATTATTAAAACACACAAGGATATTGTAATGCAAATGCTAAAGAAGCAGACAGGCATCTTTACAATGCAGGAAAAGTTTCTGTCAGTGTATATTAGGGCATCTGTGTATTACCTGGACATATAGGGGCAATGTGGGCAGCGATTTCATGCATCTGTATGTCACATATTGTTTTTTGATTCCTCAATCAGTAGCTTACCCCAACTATCAGGCAGCTTTAAAATTATTGTGCGTTTATATAAGATACTATATACATGATTTGCATATCACATTTACCCAATAAAGGGTTAGAATGTGACAGTCACAGAGAACTAAAAATGGTCATACTGAATTTTTACTACTTATTTATTACACATAACAATTTATTTACTGTTTCTAAAAATACTTTTACTTTTTTTTTTTTTACTATTTTTTGCTTTTTAAGAATTTTTTTTTTTTATTTCCATGTAGGGAAAATACCATTCTGCCAAGTGTGAAATGGATGGAGATACAGTGACTGTAATAATAGCCCCTTACCCCCTGCATGGTACCGGCTCCACTCCACTCAACTTGTGATGGCTTTTACGAGCTGCCATGAGATTCTAAAATTGTTTCGGTTCACCTTGTTTTTAGTGTAATCCAGGTACAAAAAAAATATCTGGTATCCGCATGGTAAAATATCTGGTATCCTTATTTATTAGTCTCCTATTTTGTGGAAAGGTTTTTCTTGTATGATCCCTGATGTCCTCATCACACATGTATTTCCCTTCAGGACATGACTCCTGCTCTAAAATGGTTCTCTCTCTCATTCTTACAGGAGATGTATATGTTGAAATTCACCCCATATCTATAAAGAAACAGCAAGCTAATTCCAATTAGTTTTACTATATGTTATACTGGGGCTCATTTCATAAGGGCCCCGCGGACCACACTTTCGTCGGACATCCAGACGATTTCCGTTTTGTGCCACTGGGACAGGGATTTAAAAGGGGATTGTGTAACACGCGATCAGATTTTGCCACAATCACGCCGGCTTTCATGCGACACAAATCTGGGGGCAGGCTGTCAGACGATCCGACGGATTCGGCCAAACCGTGGGATTTAAATTCAAAATTGTGTAGCAAGCCAAGCACTTGCATGCACCGGGAAGGAGAAGGTGAACTTCGGCGGACCTAAGCGGGGAAGCGACACATGCAGGATATCGGACGCACGATCTTCATGAATCGTGACCGAGTTCTTCCTCATCGGACAGTCTGGATCGGGGATCGCGCAGGGACCGGGTAAGTAAATGTGCCCCATTATCTTCTTTTCATTTATTGTATAACCCCCTATCTTTTGGATGTCATTATATTTATACATTATTAGATCCATCACAGAGAAGGTGATATGCACCCTGTACTATATTCAGTTACATCTACATCTTAAAGGGAAACTGTCATCAGGAAGGTCTCTTTTACACGGGGACAGGATCCAATAACCTCTGGCATGTTGATTTAAAAAATGTCTTTGTAGCTGTGAAGATTACAACACTGTGCTCCAGTGCTACATAATACACTATATCCCCAGTTAAAGTTATTAAATCAGTGATTAACATAAAAGTTCCTAATTTTATCATGAGGTTCTGGAGCAACAGCGGTGTGTACGTTAAGGAATAAGTTACAGGTTATAGAGTTCTTCACCTGGCTTTGCCGGGCAGGGTCGGCTCCAGGTTTCAGTAGGCCCCTGGGCGATAGAGCATCAGTGGGCCCCTTTGCAGTGAATTATGTGGTGACATTAAAAATTCAGAAACTAAAACAGTCTCCTGTTCCCTAAAATATTCCCTTCATTTTGTTTTTATATAAGCCCCCTCACACCCTAAAGATTCATTAGCTACATGCTCGCCCCCATGCATTCCTTATGTACAGCTTTATGTAGACCCCAGAAGCCCTGGGCCTGGCACTTGCCCAGCTATGCCCAGTGCTGGCACCAGCCATGGACTTGGCGTAGAATTCATCACCTCTTAGTGCTTACCAAGACTGGACGCAAACTTCCCCTCGTAAACAATGCGCCTAATCTTCTGCCCTATTACTCAAAAATTGGGAGTAATTTTATTTTTTAATTGGGAGTAATTTAATTTTAATGGCATTTTTAAAAAAAGTTTGTAGGTCATATGCATCTTATTTCAGTTTTCCCATGAGTGTTCTAACCTGAAATTATGAAGCCTATGGGAATGTGAGACTGGTTAACACAAGGTATAAAGATGAGACACGGACCGTGTTTCTGTACACACACATTACATAGGGACCACAGATCCATTTGTGATATCCATTTATTTAAAAAGGAAACCTACCATTTCATTGATGCATTATGAAGCAAATGCAACATAACCTACCGGGGCCTAGCCTTTTCTTTGGTCTGGAGCCAGCTCAGAATACCGGAGTGGCTGGCTATTGTAGCCTAGGGCACGCTGATGTCAGGGTGCTTGGTATGGGGACTGGAGGGCTGTCCTACAGCCTGGCAGATCTCCAGCATGATCCAGCATCAGTGTAGCTACAGAATTCTCAATGTATGTTTGCTTCACAATGCATCAAATCAAATGGTAGGTTTCCTTTATATACGACATATAGACAAGTTTGGTAGTAGCAGAAAAAAATTTATTTTGCTGCTTCCTTATTGCATTTCTTTATATAAAATTTTTATAATAAACAAAGCAGCCATATTTTGACAACCCATTTTAAAATATATATTGTGGTGATATTTTGTATTTTATCTGGCAAAAGAACTGTGCCATGAATTTGTCTCATATTTCACAGACTTTTAATCAGATGTGAAGCTATCTATTAATATGACGCTATGCTATAATATCATATAAACAGCATGTAATAATCTGAGCAATGTCTGCCAAGAAGTAGGAACTATTGTGACGAACCACGTTTGCAGGGGGAAACATTTGATGTAAGGAACGAGACTGATCACATGATCATGACGTCTCTACTGCTATCCCCATGTGAAGCAAATGTGAAGGTTCCGGGTGTACTGTGTGCAGCATTGGAATCCTTCCCCCAAGGTGATAGGGGAGAATAACAAAAAATGCTGGAAAAGTTATGGTTATCGTGTAAAAATAACCCAACGGTGCGGTATGGAGTGCCCATGCTGGTGAGTCACTTGTTCGTCTAGACATTGCACTGCATTAGATAGATGCAGGATGCTGGTGTGTGTCATTTTGAGTGACCCTGTAATGTTAGATATAGATTCATGTACTTCAGAGTGAGGTCATTTATTTTATTGCTTATAATAATGATAATGATTTAGTGTCACAAGATCTGTGTTTGCTGTCAGTGAATGGAAGTGCAGTGTATCCACAGAGATAGTGCTGATACAGCTGCATCTATTTTACAGAATCCTCAGAAAGATACACTAGAGATACATTGTGACACGCCATCCAATTTCTCCTGTCTGTAATATATGTGGCTCTCAGATCATTGTGTAGACTAGGAAGGGGTTTTCTTTACTGCTGAGATGAGAATTAGGTATGTACTTTGAGGGGAGGTCCACAATCTAATATAGGATGATATTGAAGAGGTTGAAGAATGCAGAAAAGCACTGGACCTCACAGTCTTCCCTGCAGTGCACTCGGTGGAATCATAGTTTCCATTTATATTAAATGAAAGTTTGTTTTTTTTTCTTTTGCACAGATTATTGCTAATAAAATGCTACTTATGCTGGACACATAATATGTATTCACAGCTTAAGTTACCAAGAATAGTTACATCTTTTGACAGTAAACGGAGTTGTACAACTCGATTAAATTGCTGCTTGTATGTAATAAACCAGGCAAGGTGTCTTTAGTTCCACAACAGGTTGAAAAGGACATCTACCACCAGGATGAAGGATTGTAAACCAAGCACACTGACATACTGGTGTGTGTCCCCTCACATGATCTGTTCTTTTAGCTTCTTATGACCTTTTTTTTTTTTTTTTACAAAAAAAAGCTTTAACGTTATGCAAATGAGCCTGAAGGGCTCCTGAGGTGCAATGGAGCCTGGAGCCCCTCAGACTCATTTGCATAATTTGTTAAGCCTTTTTATTTTAAAAACAAGAGCATAAGAAGCTAAAAGAAGAGCTGATCCTGCCAGAGAGGGCACACACCCGAATGTCAGTGTGCTTGGTTTACAATCCTGGTGGTAGAGCTTATGAATATAGAGGGACTGATGGTGAAAAGGGGAGACGTTTTACCTCACTATTCTGTGTTGACGATTTCTGCATTTACAGAGCTGTACTTCAGAATGAGCAGGAGCCCCTCCTCTGTAAAAAAAAAACCACAACAACCCCCCCCCCCCCCCCCCTCATTTTGCCATCTTCTGGCGCTAATAACATTTTTTATTCTTCAGTGTACGGAGCTGTGGGTGGTGTCATTTTTTTTGCAACTTTTGATGATGTTTTCAATGCTACCATTCTAAGGACTGTACGGCCTTTTGATCACTTTTAATAGAATTTTTGATATTTTTCAAAATGGCTAAAAAGTGGTATTTTCGACTTTGGGCGCTATTTTGCATTAGGGGGTTAAACGTCGGGAAAAACCTTTATTATATAGGCTGGGCTGGCTGTATACTACTGGGGGCAGGCTGGGCTGGCTTGTATACTACTGGGGGCAGGCCTGGCTGTATAGTACTCTGGGGCAGGCTGGGCTGGCTGTATAGGTACTGGGGGCAGCTGGGCTGGCTGTATAGTACTGGGGGCAGGCTGGGCTGGCTGTATAGTACTGGGGGCATGCCTGGGCTTGCTGTATAGTACTGGGGGCAGGCGTGGGCTGGCTGTATACTACTGGGGCAGCTGGCTGGCTGCATAGTACGGGCAGGCTGGCTGGCTCATAGTACTGGGGGCAGCTGGTGGCTGGCATAGTACTTGTGGCAGGCTGGGCTGGCTTGTATACTACTGGGGCAGGCTGGGGGCTGGCTGTATACTACTGGGGGCAGGCTGGGGCTGGCTGTATACTACTGGGGGCAGGCTGGGCTGGCTGTATACTACTGGGGCAGGCTGTGCTGGCTGTATACTACTGGGGGCAGGCTGGCTGGCTTGTATACTACTGGGTGGCATAGCTGGCTGGCTGTATACATGACTGGGGGCAGGCTGGGCTGGCTGTATCTACTGGGGGGCAGGCTGGGCTGGCTATATACTACGGGGGGAGGCTGGGCTGGCTATATACTACGGGGGGAGGCTGGTTATATACTACGGGGGGCAGGCTGGGCTGGCTATATACTACGGGGGCAGGCTGGCTGGCTATATACTACGGGGGGAGGCTGGTGCTGGCTGTATACTACTGGGGCAGGCTGGCTGGCTGTATACTACTGGGGGCAGGCTGGGCTGGCTGTATACTACTGGGGGCGGCTGGGCTGGCTGTTATACTACTTGGGGGCCGGCTGGCTGGCTGTATACTACTGGGGGTCAGGCTGGGCGGCGTATACTACTGGGGCATGGCTGGGCTGGCTGTATACTACTGGGGGCTGGCTGGGCTGGCTGTATACTACTGGGGGCAGCTGGGCTGGCTGTATACTACTGGGGGCTAGGCTGGGCTGCTGTATACTACTGTGGGGGCTGGCTGGGCTGGCTGTATACTACTGGGGCAGGCTGATCCTGGGGCAGGCTGTATTACTGGGGGCGCTGGCTGGCTGTATACGACTGGGGGGAGGCTGGGCTGGCTTATACGACTGGGGGCTAGGCTGGGCTGGCTGTATACATGGGGGTCGGCTGGGCTGGCTGTAATACACTGGGGGCGGCTGGGCTGGCTGTATACGACTGGGGGCTGGCTGGGCTGGCTTATCGAACTGGGGAGGATTTAGGTGAGTTGGGTAAAAGGAATGGGGTTGGTGAATGTGGAGGTGGGAGTTAGGGACTGGGGCAGGCCTGTGCTGAGGCGCTAAGTACCCGGAAGCATGAGGTTGGTCAAGGCTGGTTATCAGTGGGTGGTGCACTTATACGTCCTTGAGTCAAGGTATGGTCGTACTATCGTTCTCATTTCTTGTCTTTCTCGTCCGCTTTTTGCAGTGGCCGTTGTAATACACTGTGGCCGGCTGGGCATGCTGTATACGACTGTGGTCATGCTTGGCAGTGCGCGTATACGACTGTGGGCAGGCTGTGGCAGTGCTGTATAACGACTGTGGGCAGGCTTGGCAGTGCTGTATACGACTGTGGGCCGGCTGGGCATTGCTGTATACGACTGTGGGCAGGGCTGGGCGTGCTGTTATACGACTGTGGGCAAGGCGGGCAGTCTGTATACGACTGTGGGCAGGCTGGGCAGTGCTGTATCCGACTGTGGGCATGAGGCTGGGCAAGTGCTGTATACGAACTGGGTGCAGCTTGGAGCTGCTGTATACGCTGTGGGGACAGGCTGGTCCGTGCTGTCTACGACTGTGGCAGCTGTGCCGTGCTGTATAACGACTGTGGGCATGCTGGGCAGTTCTTATACGACTGTTGGCAGGCTGGGCAGTGCTGTATCGACTGTGGGCAGGCTGGGAGTGCTGTATACGACTGTGGGCAGGCTGTTCAGTGGCTGTAGTACGACTGTGGTCAGGCTGGGCAGTGCTGTTATACGACTGTGGGCAGCTGGGCAGTGCTGTATACGACTGTGGCAGCTGGGCAGTGGCTGTATACACTGTGGGCAGGCTGTGCAGTGGCTGTATACGACGTGGGCCAGGCTGTGCAGTGGCTGTATACGACTGTGGGCAGGCTGGGCAGTGCTGTATACGACTGTGGGCAGGCTGGGCAGTGCTGTATACGACTGTGGGCAGGCTGGGCAGTGCTGTATACGACTGGGGGCAAGCTGGGCAGTGCTGTATACTACTGGGGGCAGGCTGGGCTGGCTGCATACTACTGGGGGCAGGCTGGGCTGGCTGCATACTACTGGGGGCAGGCTGGGGTACCTAGGGTACTTAAACCCCAGGTTGTCTGATTGATCCTACCATTTACTGCCATACAACAATATATATATCCTTTATCCTTTTTATCCGCTTTTTATCCTTTCTCGATGAATATGGCAGTATATGGGGATTTACCACATCATTAACTACACTTACAAATCTCACATTATTATACGGTGTAAAACAAGACGGACTCATTGTGTCACTCATGGCTGTCACTGATTGCCGCTGATGAAATCACTGGGGGCAGCGATCAAATCCAATATGGCGATGCCCACACGCCAGCAGGATTTAGATGCCTCCGGCGGCTTATATACCGACGCAAATATAAGCCAGCTAATTTTGACACAAAAAACCTGGGAAAACCGATTGGCTCGAGTTAAAGCCTAGGGTGGCAAATGCATTGGGCACAGCCAGTATATACCTAGACAGTTCCCTTCCCCCTGCCCCAGTAGTGAGCCAACCCCCATTTGCCCAGTTCCTAAAAATAGTCAAAACTCACTTTTCCGGCCCCCCCACAGGTCTTCTTCTTCGCTCTGGCAGCGACAGGTCCGTGTGACATGTGCTGCTTACATCAGAGTTTGCGCTGCCGGACCGAAGAAGAGAAGACCTGTGGGGGAACCGGAAAGGTGAGTTTTGACTTTATTATTTTTTTTAAATCAAATATGAGCTTTAGTTTGAGGTTTAAGCACAAATAATAACTTGGATTATATATTCGAGTATATATTTATTTCTTTTTTACATTGGCATTGTGTGAAGACAGTATCATTCAGAATGCAAAAACATCATGTGCGCACAGTCATATAGGGGTTGCCCCAAGTTACTTTGTTAACCCCTTTTACACATGATAAAGGATAACAATCTGATCAGTGGGGGTCTGACTGCTGAGGCCCCCATTGATCATATAATTAGGTTTGTATAGCTTAGTGCTCTGCAATTTCCTACACTCCCATAGACACTGAATGGAGCAGAACGTCATATAGTGAGAACAGGACCCACGTAACTTGTGAACTGTGTTGTCTGTTTTCATAATCAGTGGGGGTCCCAGCAGTCAGACCCCCACTGATCAGATTGTTATCCCCTATCCTGTGGATAGGAGCTAACAATGAAACTTGAGACAAACTCTAAACATGTAGCACCAACTAGAGGCTTCTCATAAGAAAGTGAGCCTGTTCCCACTATATATCTGCAGACTCCACTATAACCGCCCCAGTTACAGTGCAAACCTGCTGCTGGTTACCAATGTGTCAGCCTGCCACTGGTGAGGGTGCTTGCCAGTTTGCTAAATATGGTGTGTGCCTTCTTCAAGCCCTCTGTTGTACAGTCATGACCACAAGTTTTGAGAATGACACAAATATTATATTTTCACATGATCTGTTGCCCTATGGTTTTTATCGCATACAGAAATACAAGTGCAATCATATTATGAGTAATAAAAGCTTTTATTGTCAGTTAGAATGAGTTACTGCAGCGAGTCAGTAGTTTCAGTGTTGCCCCTTCTTCTTCAGGACCTCTGCAATTCTCCCTGGCAGCTCTCAATCATCTTCTGGACCAAATCCTGACTGATAGCCGTCCATTCCTGCACAATCAATGCTGCATTTTGTCACAATTTGTTGGTTTTTGTTTGTCCACCCGTCTCTTGATGACTGACCACAAGTTCTCAATGGGATTAAGATCTGGGGAGTTTCCAGGCCATGGACCCCAAATCTCTGTTTTGATCACCAAACTGCTCTTGGACGGTTGGGAGAAGTTGCTCTTGGAGGACATTCTGGTGCCATTCTTTATCCACGGATGTGTTTTTAGGCAAGACTGAGAGAGCCGATTCCCTTGAGAAGCCGCCCCACACATGAATGGGTGCAGGAGGCTTTACAGGTGGCATGAGACAAGACTTGTGGTATCGCTCACCTTGTCTTCTCCCAACAAGCTGTTTTCCAGATATTCAAAACAATGGGAAAGGGGATTCATCAGAGAAAATGACTTTACCCCAGTCCTCAGCAGTCCACTCCCTGTACCTTGTGCAGAATATCAGTCTGTCCCTGATGTATTTTCTGGAGAGAAGTGGCTTCTTTGCTGCCCTCCTTGAGACCAGGCCTTGCTCCGAAAGTCTCCGCCTCACAGTGCGTGCCGATGCACTCACACCTGCCTGCTGCCATTCCTGAGCAAGCTCTGCACTGCTGGTAGCCCCATCCTGAAGCTGAAACACTTTTAAGAGGCGGTTCTGGTGCTTGCTGGTCCTTCTTGGGCGCCCTGGAGCCTTTTTGGCAACAATGGATCCTCTCTCCTTGAATTCCTTGATGATGCAATAGATTGTTGATTGAGGTGAAATCTTTCTAGCTGCGAAACTCTTCCCTGTTAGGCCAGTTTTGTGCAGTGCAATGATGACTTCACTTGTTTCTTTAGAGATAACCATGGTTAACAGAAGAGAAGCAATGATGCCAAGCACCAGCCTCCTTTTAAAGTGTCTAGTGATGTGATTCTTAATCATGACAGATTGATCTCCAGCCCTGTCCTCATCAGCACCCAAACCTGTGTTACTGGAGCAATCACTGAAACCATGTTAGCTGCTCCTTTTAAGGCAGGCCTGCAATGAAGTTGAAATGTGTTTTGGGGGAAAAGTTAATTTTCTAGGCAAATATTGACTTTGCAATTAATTGCTGTTAAGCTGATGACGCTTTATAACATTATGGAGGATATGCAAATTGCCATTATAAAACGTGATGCAGTAGACTTTGTAACATTTGTATCATTCTCAAAACTTATGACTGTTGGTCCAAAGAAATAATTGACCCATAGTTAACACATGTGTTAGCATCCTGTTTAAGATGGGTTTTGTAAAAGCAAATGTTAACAGTAATCTAATTGGGCAAATCACCTCTCCTCAGCCGTTGCAATTGCAACATCCCCCACCGGGGACTAGCCTTTTCTTTGGGCCTTGAGGCAGCCGGGGCCCAGAATACCGGAGTGGCTGGCGATTGCGACCTAGGGCACGCTGATATCATGATGCTTGGTATGGTGATCAGAGGGCTGTCCTTCAGCCTGGCAGGTCTCCAGCAGGTGGTGTGTGCAAGAAATATGGAGGGAGAGGCTGATGTACTGGTTCTCCCTCGGGCGACCCCTGAGTGTCTGTAAGATAGGTCCCTGGGTGATGGATGGGGACCCCGCGGTGGTAGACAGCCGTATCCAGGCATCAGAAAGAGGCAACTTTGTGCAAATCAACTCACAGTTCTTTATTGAACAACAGGTAGCAGGAAATGGGCCTAAACGGTCAACAACAGATTCTGGTACCGGAGTGGTCGTGGAGAGGGTCCTCAGGAATACAGCACCAGCCTGGTGGTGTATGCAGGCTAGGATAATTGAGATGGAGCTGTGTCCAAACTGTGGAAGCTGCAGCTCTGGATTAGAGTCTCCTGACTCTGTTCCTGGGATTGGGTTCTGTCACATCACTGAAGGTGTGCTGTGCACTCTGTCTGTTCGCCCTGTCTCTGCAGACTGGACTGCTGCTCTGTGGAAACCATGAGGTCTGGACTGCTGACAGAGTCTGAAGGACAGACTCCTGAGAAGGAGCATGGGGTCTGGTCCATGTGCTTCCCCTGCACAGGGGTTTTATACTCCCCCCTGGTCAGGTGGTAGCACCTCTCCAATCACACTCCAGTTTACAATACAGCCACATAATTGGATAACATCTTACACCCATTTGATTATTGCCTTTCCAGGCAGAGGCTACAGCTGCGGATTACATGAGATCTCCCTGAATTACCCCTTGGGTGAGTTGCGCAGGCTCACCAGATGGATCCTGACAGGTCTAGGGCCTTAGTTACAACTACCCCCTTGCCTATACGTTGGCAGGGGTGTTGCATAATACATTTCAAAACACTTTGAAAAAGCAACCGAAACGCAACGTGTGAAGCTCCCTCAGCCACATACCTTAAGGTTTATAACGGGTTCCTTTACAAGGATTTATCTCAATATGACAACACATCATCTATCCACCTGAAAGACAAGTGTCTATTTGGTGGTGGACAAGCATTCATGACAGGGGTGTTGCTGATCACCTCTAATGATGTCGGGGGCTCCCGAACCACTAGTGCGCTTCATTCCTACATGTGCCCATGTTAAAGAATACAAAATGGTCAACATGATAAATTGCTACTTGGTAGTGACAAGTATTTTTTTACTTTCAGTCCCAAATCCTCCCATGACCTCACCGCTTTTCTTGCTGTAGACAGATGCTTAATTAACGCCGTTGCTCGCTCTTGCGTGTTTGCGAGGGGCGCTGTTACATGATTAAACAGGTGGTTTGGGGATATATCCGACAGATGTATCTTCCTACTCTTCCCTTCAGGGTGCAGCTGATGTTCTTAAGAAGGGAATTTGCATCATCTCTGGATTTAGGAAGAAGGATTTGTGTCTTGTTTATTTCTTGTTTATATTCCTAGTGAAGAGGTATCAGTAAGTTATGAGCTTCTTATTTGACCATGTTTGTGAGGCAGGGAGGCAATTAGTATGGCAGCCATTACTCTGCTACTCCTATCCACTGGTCTGTCATCCTGCTTCGGCTATAAAGTTTAAAAAGTGTTTTAAACCACGATACAGCGGTTTAAAACACTAACAAAAATAAGCTCTGGCACCAGCTCACCCTGAGCTGGTGCCCGGTATGTCCTTCTTATACCTGCCACTTCAAGTGGTAGGTTTCCTTTAACTGCAGGTTTAGCTGTTTGAGAGTATGAAGAAAATGGGAAACACTCATGTGTCCACCGCAGGACCAGGGACAGATTTCTATCCGCAGAAAGTAAACACTGAAACTTCCTGTAGACTGACAGCAAGCAGAGATCTAGAAATTTGTGAGAAATTGATACAGGAAGTATAACTTTGACATCAGTCAAACAGTAACTACTGTACTGTACTCAGTTTAATACAGCCGTACACTGCAATGCAATAGACTGTTCTTTAATGTACTCTATCAGAGGGATGACTATGAGCACATATTTTGATCGAATAGTGGATTCTACCATACCGTTTCCAAATGCTACCTCCACTCATCACCACAGATTACCATGTGTAAATAATTACTACCCCTGAATGGTTTCTAAGTAATAGCTCCACACCATAACCCTGCATCACCACCAGTGAATACACATGACCACACATTACCCACTGTGAATAAATACCACCCCTATGCCGTTACCAAATAACAACTGCATTACTAACGCCTAGTGACTTTTATACCCATCCTCTACCAACACAAATTTTTTGCCCTAGTGCCCCACACACAAAGTGCCCCAAGTGGAGATGTGACCCTCATGCTGTCTGAAAAAACCTCTATTCACTTACGGTAGTTGTCCTGTACATCTATGGTACAGCCTATCGTCCCACTGTAGAGAAATATAATGCCCTATAAGCAACATTGACTGTACAGTACTGTGTTAATTTTTACCCCTTTTTCTTACAGCTGCTGGTTATAGGTGGTTCTTTTGGACTCCGTGAATTTACTCAAATTCGTTATGATGTTCAGAAGCTTAAAAATACAGTAAGTAAAACATTTACATAATGGTTGCTCTGATCCCGATTCAAACTATGCAGTGTTCTTTCAGGCTTCCCCATTCCTTTTAGTAATCCTTCTACACTTGGTAGATTTCTTTGTTCTTTATCTGGGTAAGGGTACATACATACAGCTGTATGCCCGACCCCTCCACCCTCCATAGACAAAAGCATGCTCTATCTTTTTCCCCATGTATGGCGCGGATCAGTGCCGCCATTGCCATCTATGGGGACGTATATGCGGCCGCATATACACCCCCCCCCCCTAGACAGCCATGTGAATGAGGCCTTAGATTGTGGTGCACAAAGCCATAGGTGCAAATTTGGCAGGGTCTGCCTCCCATCTGTTAGGTTTGGGGTTGTATAAACTCTGTAATGCTAATTGTTACTAGAAACAAGTACTAGGACTATTAAATTTCTTGGTCGTCACTAGTGATGCAGATTTGAAATTCGTGTTGAGGTGCTACAATTTCTTCTGGTGCAAGCAGGGCAATGGTCTGCATTCATGAAGGCCACAATAGCGTTCTCACAATGGAGAGGCCAGATGAAGTTAAAGGGGTATTCTGGTCTCGGTATTCACATTCAATTTAATTCATCTGCCATACATATACATTTCTTCAATTAGGTGTTATTTTAAAAAAATGTACTTGAAGATCATTTCTCATAAATGTAGTCATATGGCCCCATAGACACAAGACTGTGTCCTTGTATACAACCACCACTGCTGGAGTGATTGCACAAAGAAACAAAAAGTTTTTGTATATGAAATGTCTGAGAGTTGCTGCATATCCTACAGCCGTCCTGTGGTAGTGGTCGCTGAATCCAGGAAGGCAGACAGGTTCTTCGGAAACACGTTTTGTTCCTATGCCACTGAACCTTCAGCCTTAGCAAGGTTTGTTGAAGCCTTGGGCCAAGCCATTTTGACCCACATTCCGTGCTTTGCACATTTGGTCAAGATGATGTCACCCTGATCACATGACAGTATTTGCTGAATGCTAAAAAGACATGGGAAGGAGCTTCTGAGGAGGCCATGCCCCCTCTCCACTTCTGCTAGATCTGGCTGAATGCCAGGCAAGATTATAAAGTTGATTTTATGGGGGTGTGAGGGAAACCATTTTTATTTAAATGAAGAGTGTCAGTTAGTAGTTCTCTATGGGAACCTGTCACTAGTTATATTTTTTAAAAATGTGGTGACGGGTTCTCTTTAAGGCAGTAAGTGGATGGGCCTGGTTTCTCCCTTAGCCACCGGTGTCAATTTATGCCACCACCCTGTGGATCCGCACTATAAAGATAAAATAATATCCTTGCTTCCTTCACTGAAGTGTAGTGGAGCACTGTATGATATAAATGCAAATAGCACTTAGACTGGTTCTTTAAGGTATTACTTTTTGATTCTGTCAGTGTGAATAGAACTAAGACTGGCCCTGCACAATAGCAGTCTATGAATGCAGTTCTATAGAGTGCCCTCAAAAGGGCAATTATTTCAGATTTCCACCTGTCCCATCAGTGTACCCTCCTCTCCCTACCTAACTGCCCTGAAACGGCCACAGGGTCACATGTCTGACCTAGCCAATCTCTGCTTTACTAAATGTGGGCATGCCTGTGGTTGCAAAGGGGCTAAAAGCTGGTTGGTTGGCTTCTCAGCAGTGGGTGCCAAACCCGCCATGTTTGCTACAGACCCGAATTTTGCAGTTCGGGTTCGCTCAACACTATTGTCACACCTTAAATGGTTTGTACGTGTGTATCTGTGGTAACAATGGAGCATTAATATGCTATTCAGGGTCTGTGAAATCTTCAGTAACACCTCCTGTCGAAACCAGCGCCTATCTTCTATTCCCAGCATAGTAGACCGAGATAATTCCGAGATGCCTGAATAGAATACTTAAAGCTCTGACATTAAAGGACATCTCTTATATGTAGGACTAAAGCATCTGCAGGCACATACACAAAGCCTGTACAGTGACTCATGAAGGTCTCGGCGTTCTGCATACCTCCTCAAGTGTCATTTCAAGATCACTCTCTCACTTGAAGGTTGTAGGAAGAATTAACATGAAAGATCTTTAGAAAATGATCCAATTTGATGTTCTAGCTATCCAGATGTTCCTCGCACTGATGATTCTAGCGTTAGTAGTATCACAATACAGCCAGAAGGTGGAGCTGTTTTTCCTTGGTTATTGTCTTCCCAGTTATTCTGCCTTTCACATTGGAAGGAAAGGGGAGTTGCTGGGAAATAAGTATTCAGCAGGTGTCCTAGCAATGGCTTTCTTATCCGACGTTCTTTTCTTTAATATTAGCTTTCACCTTACTTGGTGCTTTTTGCGTTCCATAATCTTTTGCAGTTGCAGACGTCAGGCACAAATATTTTTTCTCGTGGATCTGTCTACATTGTAATGAGTATGGAAGGAAGAACTGTTGACAAATATATTGTCTTGGTGCATAAGGTTTACCGTTGCTTTGAGGAATTTTCGCATGCCGCATTTGAGAAATCTAGGTCAAGGAGATGGCGGTGAAATATCTAGCTTCGAAATATTCTCAACACCATATCCTTTGGCCCCCCGTACACAAACGTGCCTGCTAAGTGCCATGTATGTGTGAGCAGAGTCATCTTACATCCAAATAAGGCCCCATTCACACTTCATGTATGGGCAGGATAAACGTCCCCTATAGACCACTATTGCGACCCAGCGGCAGTACGGTACGTGTGGTACCATACCGCACCATATGCTCTATTTTACCCCATGCATATGGACAGACAGGGCAGTTTCGTATGCAGAGGGGAGAGCAACACTGTTTTTGGTTTTCTTGACCCTCTTTTTCTAACTACAGGTATTTCTTTTGCCTGTATGTCCTGGTTTTCTGTCCTTTCTGTGCTGGTGGGAGAAGATTTAACTGTTGTGATTTGCTGCTCCCCATCTACATAGACTTTTTTTTTGTAATGTTACGATAATCTCTGTAATGGTGATAACCCGTCCATTTAAAATTTAAAGGACATCTACTTTTTTGTTTTTATGCATTGTGAACCAAACATACCTTGAGAATACTGTAGTCGCACTGATGCAGGAACATGTCTCGTTTAATCCATGATCCAAGTGGTTTTGCTCAAAAAACAATTCTAAAATTCAGGACCCTGGGAAAGCTGGGTACATTCTAGCTGTTGTGTTTCACAGAGTTTTCTAAACTGTCCAGACAGGACTATTCAAGCTTAGTAATCAATTGATTACTTTTGCCTGTCAGGGACAACACAGTGATCATTCTCTGGAGAAGTGCGTAATTGGGGTAAGAGGAGATGTGCTGGGGCCAGCGACACAGCCTCATTTATCATAATTTTATAATTTGTTTAAACAATATATGTTTCTACATGTAGCTACAGCATTCTCAAGGTATTTGGTTTGGTTCACAATGTATAAAAACAAATGGTAGATTTCCTTTAAGTAGTTGTTGGACTTTTGCTTATTACTTTGGTAGGTGGATGTATGGGATGTGTGGATAGCCCTTTTTAGAGCTAATCCTCATGTCCCCGCTATTTTTAAAAAATCTTTAATACCCTAATATGTAAATTTTCTAAAGGGGCTACTGGGGCGTGGAGTAGCCGGACATGAGGCTACAAGTCGTGGTTACTCCACCCCCCAGTAGCCTCTTTTCTTCTCCCACCCTGACATCTTCGGCACGTAGCTGCTTGTAGCTGCACGCTCTCGTCCTAGAAGCCGGAGTTATGCACATGTGCAGTAGCTCCGGCTTTGTAGCAGCGGCCGCGCATCCGTGTGCCAGCTGTTCTGCGCTTGGGGTCGAGGGTGCGCAGCTATGAGGAGCTGCGCGCCGAAGATGTCAGGGTAGAAGGAGAAAAGAGGCTACTGGGGCCTCATGTCCGGCTACTCCACACCCCAGTAGCCGCTTTAGAAAATTTACATATCAGGGTATTAAAAATTTTAAAAAGGTAGCGGGGACGTGAGGATTAGCTCTTAAAAGGGCTATCCTCACGTCCCATACATCCACCTACCACCCGTTCTACCTTTATAGGTTTAGAAGTTGCAGAGGAAGTGTCGGTACCATCTTTAGTTCTATAGTACCTAGAAAAATGCTTTTGCTTTCATATTAAAGGAAATCTACCATTTGATTTGATGCAGTATGATGCACTGACACAGTGCAGGTGGTAGCTGAGAGGAGGACACTGGGTAAATTGAAGTCTATTCTGGAGAATAGCTCCCATCCCTTGCATGAGACTGTGATGGCATTGGGGAGCACATTCAGTGACCGACTGCTTCACCCCAAGTGTGAGAGGGAGCGTTATCGTAAGTCATTCCTCCCCGCTGCCATCAGGCTGTTCAACAAACAAGGCCCAAACAGAAGTAACCTGCGCCCCCCACCTAACCAGTCCATGCAGGTCCCATCCACAGACTAAACATCAAACTGCCGATCATTGCTTGTCTCTTTTTTGTCTTTTTATCCCCCTTTTCTTTTTGTTCATTTATCCCTAATATTATTGTTGTCATAGTTTGTACTTCACTCTCTGTACCCTCTCTGCTGCTGTAACGCTGTAAATTTCCCCACTGTGGGACTAATAAAGGATTATCTTATCTTATTATCTTAAACATACCTTGATAATGCTGTAGCTACACTGATGCAGGATCATATCTTGGTTAATCCCTGAGCTGAGTAGGTTTGCTGATAAAAACAGATATAACATTTTGATAATGAAGCTCTGCCATGGCATGGCTTCTATGGCTGGTTCAGCGCTTGCTTCCACAATTCTCGTTGCAGGAGAGTTTTTCTCTGCAGGAGAAGATCATGCAATCACTTTTCTGAGCTGAGTTGAGTAATCAAGCTCTGGTTAAGTCATGCTTGACTAACCGCCATTTGCAATTCCACGCTCCCCTGTGTAATATGTTTATCTTGGCAGCCATGCTGTCCCAGCTTTCCCAAGGTCCTGAATGTTATAATTGTATTTTCAGCAAAACCACTCAGATCAGGGATTAACCAAGATATGATCCAGCATCTGTGTAGTTACAGCAGTCTCAAGGTACAATTAACTTAAAATATGCTAAGGAACCTGAAGGGTGTTACCACAGCCCCTCCATGCTGCAGCTTCACAGGCTGTTACACTGTCTCCCCCTCCGCTCCCTCAGCAATTCTCACTCCCTCTGTCTGATGTAATCTCACTGCAGCACAGGAAATTTCACACAGTGTGAGGAGAAAGGTGATCCTGCACAGATTAACAGTCTATTATTCTTCAACACAGAAGGATCTGGTAAAATCTCACAGATCCCTTAAGACTCATTTGCATAATTGTAAAAGTTGATTTTGGAAGGAAAGAAGCCATTTATTACAACTATAAGAAGATCACAACAGTCACGGTGCCTGGATCTATGAGTAAGTGTCCCTGGTTTGTCATGATGGACTATGATGGTAGATTTGCTTAAAAGTTAAGAATCTCATCTTTCCGATTGCTGTGATCTACAGAACTGGTGATACGGACGTTTTAAAAAATGCAGGAATTATATCTCCTCACTTCAAACTATTTTAAACTGCCTGTATCCACCATTCTGTAGATCACAGAACCATGAGCCTGATGCAGTCTGGAGGATCAGATTATATCTTTAATATGAAACTAAAAACTATCCACTCCATCTGCTTTCTCTAAACCTGACTCATTACTGACGCTGGCTTATTTTCATGGGATTTTGGAGGAAATTATGTCAAGGTAAATGGGCAAGGTTTAACATAAAAAGGGAATTCTAGAACGGGATTTCCTGCCCTACCTGTAGTAGTTTATTGGGGAAAAAATTGGTGACCGAATCCTTTTTAGGAAAATGGGCTTTGTTTTTATAGAAAGAAAAATGCAAAATGCCCCTTAGTATTATTTTTTTTATCTGTTTATAAGGCAGATCCATATTCCAGTGACACATTTCTGGTGTATGTTTACACACCTCTGAACAGTGAGTTTTAACACTTTTCACTCTCATCTAGGCTATAAGCACTATTTTCTAACATAATTTTTCTCAGTTTTTCTGATAAGGAAAGATGGGCTGAGCAGCAATTGATCACATCTTTGTTAAAAAATAATGGCAATAAAAAACTATATCCAGACAGAGTGCAAAAATAAGGTTAATCCTCACTGCTCAGAGCTGTGTAAACAAACACAGGGAAATTAATGCAAGACTAACGCTGCAAAGGCTGGAATACAGATATATGTTCGCAAGGATGGAGCTCTGCAGGATTATTTACAAACTGAGCAGAATTTCTTAACTAAGTATGTTAGTAAAATGTTCACAATACTCCCCCCAACATAATATTAAAAATGATCTGACAGCCATTGTGATCCTCATGTCCCATTCATGTTTTACATTGTTCATTTGATTTTTTTTTTTTTTTTTTTTAGCCTTATCTGATTATTCCCCTTTATGTTGTCATGTGTGAAAACCGCAGATCTTTTCAGTTTTTGTCGTTTGCGTTCTTATCATCCTTTTTTTCTGAGGGTTTTTCTTAAGACAATTTGTTTCCCACATGATATTATCGTACAGATTCTCTTCTTTCTGGCTGCTTTGGTGATCCAGACGCTGCCGATGGAGAACATATTCACTTGTGTTTCAATTATCACATCTTTTATTTGAAAGGATTTTATCTCTTTTTTTTTTTTTTTCATTTGGTCCCGAGTGTTTGTTGTGACATGATTAAATATGGGATGATAATGCAGTGTTGTGAAACACCAGACTGTGTTATCCTCATAAGCCTGCATAATAACCTGCTGCATATTAGTTTATAGTCATGCTCCAGAGATTGGCTATTTCCTTTTTAGAAACAGATTTCAGAGTGGAACAATCCATCTTTTCTGGATAACGTGACAGTAAATGATCTTGCATGGGTACTATTGCCATATAGGCTATCAGTGGCATTGCAGTAGAATAGGCTTTGAATTTTGGCTAGTTCTGAATGAAAGTGAATCTTTGAGCAGTTTTGACCATATAACGCTGCAGACTGGTAGGTAGCAGTCCCAGAGAGCTGTGTAACCATATCTTTGTGTCTGATGTTAGTAGCAGCAGGACAGTGAAATGCATTTATTTTTCAGGATTGTAGCTGGATTCAGAGCACTCCTAGAGCAGTTGTGTGTGAGATCTCTTTACTGTACTGCTGCAAAGCCCCCCTCCCCTACAGTGAAGAGAACTCACACAAGTGCACCAGAGTGCTCAAGATCTCCCGGACCAATACCTGGCATGGTTTACATTTAGAGCTGGTGAATTTTTGATTCTCCTTTCTAGAATAGTTACCAGGAAGATAGTGGGGTAAACTATTGATAGTTGATCCTTAGTTAAAGTGGAAGTGTAGATGAAATAATGAATGGGGCCGTGTATCATGAGGTTTTGAGTGCAAACCTCCCATCTGCAAGGGCATTTAAGATGAAACCCGACTGGGTCTTTCAGCATGACAGTAATCCTAAGCAAGAAGCAATTCGAGGTCCTGGAGTGGCCTATCCAGGCTCCAAACTTTTGGAGGGAGTTAAAAGTCTGTGTTGACCAGCGACAGCCCCAAAACATCACTGCCCTAGAGGAGATCTGAATGGAGGAATGGGCCAACATACCAGCAGCAGTGTGTGCCCACCCTGTGAAGACTTACAGAAAACAATTGACCTCTGTCATCGCCAACAAAGGATCTATAACTAAGTATTGAGATGAACTTTTCTTATTGACCAAATACTTATTTTCTTGCATAATGGGGCAGATTTATCAAGCAGTCTGAAAGTCAGAATATTTCCAGTTGCCCATGGCAACCAATCACAGCTCAGCTTTAATTTCACCAGTGCTCATGAATATTTTAAAGGGGAGCTGTGATTGCTTGCCATGGGCAATTGGAAATATTCTGACTTTCAGACTGCTTGATAAATCTGCCCCAATGTCTTTAAAAATCAGACAATGGTATTTTCTGGATTTGTTTTCACATTTTGGGGCACATTTACTTACCCGTCCCGTTGACACCGCTGATCTGGAATGTCCGACGAGGATTCTGGTCTTCCGTGATTCACTAACATCATGCGTCCTGCAATTTCCTGCATGTGTCGCTGTCCCCGCTGAGGTCCGCCGGAGTTCACATTCTTCCCGGTGCATGTAAGTGCTGATCTTGCCACACAATTTGCTTTTTAAATTCTGCGGTTTGTTCGAATCAGTCCGGTTATCCGACGTCCACGCCCCCAAACCCCGATTTGTGTCGCGTGCAAGGCAGCGCCGATGTGCCACAATCCGATCACGTGTGCCAAAAACCCTGTGCAATTCAGGGCAAAATTTTAAAAAATTACGAAACGGAAATGCGGCGTGCGGACCCATAGTAAATGTGCCCTTGTGTCTCTCATAGTTGAGGTTCTACCTATGATGTCAATTACAGACCTCTCTCTTCTTTTTTCAGTGTATGTGAGTAGTAATAATGGTGGTAACACTATTTATGACCAGTATTTGACTTTAATTCTGCAGTTTTTAGCAGTTCAGCCGCTTCTTCACCTTGAGTATGTGGGTGGAGAATGGCCGCTATAATGTCTCCCTTACACAGGATAATCCGTGCCTCTCCCTTTCTCCTCTTCGTTCTAAACATCAGCACACAGGACGTTACAGGAAAGTACTGCACATCATTGATGTGAATAGCGAATATTTTTCTTCTTGAGGTTGAAATCACGTTATTCCAAGACACTTGATGTGTTCTAAAACTCTGTGCAGTTTGGCTATCGATCTATGGACCTCAGCGCCCTGCAGCTCTGCCTTGCAGAATCGTGGTGCCGTGGTCATTAACATCCTTGCTTTTCGCCTTTTGTGAGGTTCGCAGTATATCATTCATAGGATACAGCTAAAAAAATGTTACTTTGAAAAATGTTCACTGCCAGAATCTTAAACTTCACCAACAAAGCCGACCAACAAATGGCTTCACTGGGGAGATGTGGAGCCCTCGTCAAGGAGCCAGACAAATGGTAGAGAAAATATCGGAAAATAATGACCGGGTTCAAGCAGCGTACAAGCATCGTGATTCTATGAGAAATTGTATACAGAATGTTCACAGAAAGTAAGGAATAATGTGCCCTTACTGTATACTAATGAAATATTAGGAGGCAGGAGAGAGATTCCGTATACGGCCGTTGATGGCTGACTTCATTCTTCCAGGTAACAGAACTTCAAGCTGTAGACGGGTCATTTTTACCAAATTATTTTACTTTTTCCCTCTTTTTTTTTGTGGGATGGAATTAAAAAAAACACCACACCCCCAGAGAAATAAACCCTATTGATGGTTTTGTTGCTTGTTGTCCTGTCGCATTATCTTTGTACTTTCTCGGCGGTTGTCTGGATACTATCCGTTATTACAACGTTTAAGCCTTTGATGAAGCCGGATGTTTAATCTGGAAACTCCATTTGATTTAATGAAATCATCTTGTGCTTTGTTTCTATATGGGATTGTAAAAGCCATAATTGGATCACAGTTGGCGTTCTGTGCTGCCAAACAGTGATTTAGGTCACATCTTAGACAACAAAATTGAACAGAAAGAGAATTTAAGAGGATGGGGGGGGGGAGATCCATACTGAAGTCTACGCTTAGAGGGGGTGCTATGAGCTTTTTCCTGAACATCTATCAGTTCAGCTAATGAACATTAAGCGGAGACCATCTGGCAATCATAATACGTTGAAGTTTGCTAATTGTGCAAATATTTAATTTCTTGAATTGCAGCAGTAACACATAATGGCGCCTACTAATGTTGGCCGCCATTCATTCAAGATTTCACATATTTTTTTTTTTTTTTGCTGGGTTATTATCCTAATGTGTGTTTTGTATTTAAAGCTTAACTTTGTTAAAGCTGTAGTTTAAATTCTTCTTTTTTTAAAGTATTCGGTTTCTTTACTTCTTTTTTTGCATTACATGGAAGAAATCACTGCCTAGATTCATTACCACCTCAAAATTAACAAGGTCCTTTCACTTGGATCCTAAAAGTGATCAGTGATATACAATATGTGCAGGACACCTTTTGTTTTTCAATCACAGGTTTGTACTTTCTATAGGATCACTCTCTTAGGATAACGTAAGCTTATGTTCTCAATTCCCCCAGACATATGTGGCCACTGGTGGTAGTCCGTATTCCCCTAAGCCACCTACTACTTTTTTTGCTTCCAATAGGCAGTTTGTTTTTGCCTTAGTCTGCCATAAATATGTATTTGCATAACTGTGCTAAATCAGGATTCCGAATGATGTAGTTTTTGCTGCCACCCTGCTGAGCGTTCCACAGAAGCCTTGAACTCTTTGAGGGGCAGATGTAGTGTAGTTGCATTCGCCCCCGGCCTCTGCTGTGCCACATCACTATGGAAAGAAGAGAACCCCGGTGATTTCCAAACTGTAAACCATAAAAGGGGAAACTCCAAAAACATCGGCATCACCCAGCATTTTACAGGGTAGAGGTCCCCCCCCCCCCAGGTTCATGTATCCCGTAATACACATACAGTTAGTATGTCCCCTGGTGCCCATATGTTGTAAGACCGTACATAAGCTGTCGACATAACCTTTCATTTTTGGGGCCAACAGCGATCTCTTCCCTGATTCCCCTAATTCCATGCATGATTGGTTTGGCCAATGTTGATATCTGGGCCATCCAAGACAAGGCAAGGGTGTGGGATTGTCTCAAACCATCAGTTGGTTGGCCAAAATTGCCAAATGCATTAATTTATATTGATTGGCCATTTGAACTTTTGTCTGGGTAAGTATACAGTGACTGTGTTCCTTATTTCCTGAAATTCAAACCCTGCACACTCACAAATTCCAAGATTTTTGCTCAGTGTAAATTGGTTGTTTTTTGGATAATCATAAGAAATGTAGAATCCTCAAGTATCAGATAAATTTAGGGAGAAAATTTAGACCCATTTTGTGGCAATTGGATGGAATGTAAAAATACACAAATAGTAAGTCGAAATACCCTCAAGTGCCTAGGTCTTTAAAGGACAAGCGAGTTGCCATAGAGTTTATAATTTTACACAGGGGTGGTCCCCTACTTAAAGCTTACAGACGACCCCTAGTTAAGAGGACCCCCTTCTGCCCACTGTGACCGGGTTGCGGGGTGAAGCGCTCTGAATGCTTTACTATAGTCCCAGAACTGCCAATGATCAGCCTCTAAAGTGTTCTGGGTAATGAAGCCCTTTATTGATAAGTCTTTGTCCCATTACAGAAAAATGTGAAAATCCATGTTGTTCACTGGGGCAAAAAATTTTTGTCCTGATCTACATTTGTTAAAATATACAGTTTTGACTTACATACAAATTTTTCTAACTATGGGAGCCGATCTCTCTAAATTATCACATTTTTCATTTTTAATATTATTTTTTTTAAAGCATATAATTAATACAGTCGAATTGAATGACTAAAAATGTACAAGAACCTCAATAAGGGCTCATAAGTGATTGCATACGGATAACATCCATGGTGTTTTTTTTTTTGCAGAACCCTTGATTTCTATGGAGGTCTGTGGGTCTGCAGTGGAGGAAAAAATGTGCATGCGCAATTCTTTTCTCACTGTCTGGCCTCCTAAAAACGGACATATGACAGACCCATATGGAATCAAATGGTCCATGTTGCCATAGCAAAACAAATGGATAGCCTATTCTAATGAGCCCCTAAATTATACAAGTTTATAATAAATTACCAGGCCTACATTTCAAATGATAAACTAAAGCTTTCCTCGCAAAACACTTGGTTGACAGATGGAAACCCAATGTTGCAATCAGGGCAGCACGGTGGTTTAGTGGTTAGCATGAGAGCCTTGCCAGCGTCTTGGTGTCCCTTGGTTCAATCCCAGGGTCAATCTGCAAAGAGTTTTGTATTTTCTCTCCATTTTTTTTTCGTTGTTTTCCCTCCCAGTCCCCTATAGTTTGCCTCCCACACTCCAAACATCTGGTAGGTTTTGATTAGATTTGTGAGGCCCCCATTGGGGATAGGGACTGATTTGGCAAACCTGTGCAACGCTGCGTAATCTGTGTGCGCCTATATAAATTTATTATTATTAATTATTTCGGCTTAAGGGCCCTGCCCCCTCAGAACAAGTGGTATTGCGTTTTTCGAAATGCAATAAAAAAGCCCGTGTTGACCCCCCCCACCCTAACGTTCACATCATACTTTTTTTCCTTTTTCTTGAAATATTGTATCCTGTTAGCAAGTATTTTTGAATACCCCTCACGAATATCCACTCAAAAATTCCTGGGTATCGGTGCAACCCTAGTCCAAAAAGATTTATGTGCATTTTTACACATTTCTATGATTCACCTTATTCTTTCCCAAATCCCCGTTTGTGGTGTCCTGTTGATCATAATCGATAAAACGGAACTTGTTATCCGCTAGGACGACACAATAGTTTGTACCGACTGGATAGAAATGAATGGATGTAAGTGAAAAGTACAATGGGATTATAGTTATATACGATGACAGACATTATATATACATAATGTGGACTAAGTAGGCCACCTGAAGGGAGAACACATTTTTTCCTGTTCCATGTGAATAGGAATATCATGGGTAAAAACCCGCCTGTAATCTCGGCACAGTGTGAATCGTAAGAAGTTGTGGCAAGCCGCATTTCTTACCTCCTGATTTTAATCTGTGTTTGGAGCAACAGCCGCCTGCCAGATTCAGCCTTGCTCATCTAGTAATGTGTAGATTGCACAGTGACATCGCCTCGGAAAGATGATGTACCATCTAAAGACGTGGCGCGCGATCAGACGACGAGTTGCCCATTCGATAATGATGTTAAAGTTCTTTGTTCTCAACTTGACCTCTGAATCCTTTACTTGAATTAAACTGCCAGCGGGTAACTAATCCCATCGGGGGGGGGGTGGGGGGGGGGGGGGGGGGGGGGTTGAATAAGATCCACGACGCCCCTTATAGTGTCCATGATATTAGCTATTTTTTTTTTTTCCCTATCTATACCTCCCATTGATCAAATTTGGAGTGCTAATACTTGTACCTTAAATGGATTCCGTGTTTTTTTTGGGCCAGCTTTTTTTTCTTAACTATTGGGATATTCCCCACATTTAAGTATGATTAGAATTAAGTAAAATATTGCGGAATCAGTCTTGCTCGGTCAAGACCGTGATTTAACAACAATACTCGAATAATAAGGCTTGGTTAAAATCCCAATTTCATTGCCCTCCGTTTGAACACGTAATTCTAGCTCTGTACTTTTGTAAGGAATACATCAGGCGGATTCTCAATGTGTCTTAATCACGGAGTGCTAAGATTGTATTCCACTTTATGCTTAACAATGGAACACGTTGTTCTTTCTAAACCTCACCAGAAAGTGGGAGAAATAAACAATAGAAGCCGCCAGTGAATTTGGCTTCTGTCTAGGATCAGGGTGTTAACTGTCGTAAGGCAAATTCACACGAAACGAGAGGCCGTATCGCGTGCGTCGTAACATTCTCCGCCCCCCCACCCCTCTCCAATAGAGCTATAAGGCCCGCACGGCGCCGTTAATATATTGGCAGAAGTAGGACACATATTATATTTTCCCTGGGTAATGGTGCCGCACCGTGGTGTTTCCAGTGTTTTACATCTTCGGCAGTGGGCAACCCGCCAATCTTTGGTGGAAGATTGTCTTCTCCCCGTGACATCATCAGGGAGCCAGCGATTTGGTCACGAGGCGATCTGAATTTAAACCATTTTAATTACACTGTGCAAATTCCACATTGTAATGAATGATGAGGAACATCCCCCCATAAATACTGCACACTGTTTAGTTATGTGCAGTATAGGGTTTGGATTATCGGACAACCATGAGGGTTGAAGTTCCTAGGAGTCTGAAAAATAGTTAATCAAAAAACAAAAGTAATAAAATAATTTCATTAAAATAATGCTAAAAAATCAAAATGGCCCACCTTTTTTTAACCTAGAAAAACAAAAAAAAAGAAACTGATATACAGGCGGTCCCCTACTTAAGGACACCCGACTTACATACATCCCATAGTTACAGACAGAACCCCTCTGACCTCTGGTGAATCTCTTCCTGGATGTCCAACTTATAGTCCCAGATTGCAATAATCAGCTGTAAGTTGGTCCTGTAATGAATCTTTATTGATAATCCTTGGTCTCCCATTTACAGGCAAAAAAAATGTTAAACTCCAATGTCACTGGGCCAATTTTTTTTTTTTTTATCTGATCTCCAATTATAAAAATATACAGTTTTCGACTTACATACATAATTCAACTTAAGAACAAACCTCCCCGGACCCCGATCCTTGGGTTTGTACGTACCCGGGAGCGGCCTGTAAATATAAATAAACAGTACAAATCATAAACCTGTGGGTAAATGAACCACATCCAACAAAATTTTCTGATCTAGCAAACTATAAAAAAAAAAAAAAAAAAAAAAAATAATGATTATTTTCCAGCGTTTAAAACCCCAGTAACTAAATAACGGCAAAGCCGATAATGCCACCCTGTTTTTTTGGCGAATTTTGCAAACTATAAAAAGTTTTTTTATTGAAATAGTAGGCATTGAAAACGTGAAAAAATTACACCATCCACAGCTCCTACTGCTTAAGTATGAAATTATTAAGTAATGAAAGTTACTGGCCGCACTGAAGACGGCAACTTTTTTTTTTTTTTTTTTTTTTTTTGTACAGGATGTTTTAAATGTTGTAAATGTAATAATGAAAACATTATAAGACCATATAATTTGGGTCCCTCCTGTGATCGTACGCGACCCAAAGAGTTTTGACCTGTCCATTTGGGATGCAGAGTGAAAGTTTGTAAAATCCAAGCCCACAGAAAATGGCGCAAATTGCATTTTTTTGTGGGCCACCAATTTTTTCACTGCATGGGAATTTTTTTTTTTTTTGCTTCCTAGTACGCAGCATGAAATATTAAATATGATCTTATTGAAGTGCATTTGTTTACGCACAGAACAAGCCCATCACACAGCTCTTTTACATGGAAAAAAAAACCTTATGATTTTTTTGAAGGTGGGAGTGAAAAATTAACCGCAAAAACAAAAGGGGGCCTGGCTGTTAGAGGTTAAAAGCCAAATCTGTATTGCTAGAAAACTTTTCAATCCGTGTCGATTGTGTTCCTTTTTCCTTTTAGGCTGCAGCATAATGAAATTCCTCAACACTCGCTGGATAATTTTTACCCAGAATCTTATCTTGTCAAACTCAGCTGATAGTATGGCTGAAAGCGCCGTTCGATGATTATCTCGGAAATGAAGAAAAAATATTGCCTGAAAAAGAGCTCGGGATTTTTATTGTCTTCTTCCATTTGTTATAAAAACCTCTACAATTAACATGTATAACTCATCTGGTGATAAATCCCGTTAACAATTATTCTTGTGGCTGTTATGGCTCGGCGAATGTAAGGTGTAAAAGGCGACTAATCTTAATGGAGTTTAGCGAGCGGGCTTGGCAGATATCCATATATGGATCTCGTGTTAATATTCAGCGTATATTTTATACCATTTCAGTTTATAAATGTACATAGTGTTTTATGGGCAGCGTGTGGATTATTAATGTCCCAAGGACTTGTAAGGGCCTCTGAACTCTTAATAAGACACAAAAATAAAAACTGGGTGTTGTTGCCAATGGATCCGATCTACACACTGACCTAGTTTCACACGGTGTTCACAATCCTCTCTGAAGCCTTCCATACGAAACATTAGATCCTGTTCCTAAGATCATGTTAACATTTTTGTCCCCGGCAATCTGCCACCGGTATTGTTTTTTTGAACCGAATAAGGGTGGAGCTAAGATTAAACAGTTCTGTTTTTATTTACATATTTCACCTATTAGGCATTGTCCAGCGGTAAAACAAATAGGACATACAGGATCAGAATCATGTCCTACTATATTCCAGGATTCGACACTATGCATAAAAGGTACATAAGGAGTCCACAAAGGTATGTCCCATAGCCCCAGGAACCATACCCTTAAGGCTATATTCACACAACTGTTACAGTGTAGCATTGGGCGGGCAGACGTCCCCCGCCCCCTCCCAACAATATATGGAAATGGCGCCGTAATACGGTAGCGATGTACATGTCCTATGTTTTCCCACGGGCCAACAGAACATACGGTGGCTGCACCGTTGTGTCCCACTGACCGGCCTATGGTGAATGATATGCAGCATAGGACCTGCAGGGGCATTCGGAAGGTGAGTATAATTTTTTTTTTATAGTCCTTAAGCTAGTGAAAACTTCTGTCCTTTTACTCATCGCCAGGATTCCTGTCCATTAAATTTTGGTAATGGAGGGCCATTGTGATCTCTAACTGCCGATTGGCCTGCCTATTGCAGCAAACAGCTATCACCGGGTGCTATCTAGAGATGACGAACATACTCGTTCCGAGCTTGATTGTTCGTTCAAGCATTAGCCCCCGTACTCGAAACTGCCCGTTTGCCTCGGACGAATACTTCGCCCCGCGTCGAGAAAAATGGCAGCTCCCGCCGTTTTGTTTTTTTTGGCGGGCCAAAAACAGAGCCCAATCACAACCAAGAAGACTCTGCCCACTCCACCAAGCCATGACGTGGTACCTACACGTCGATAGCAGTTGGTTGGCTGGCCAAAATCCAGGTGACCCGGGGAAATAGACTAGCCCTGCCCCTGCGCTGCTCGGAATTCATTCTGTGCCTGAGGCCCGCCTAGGGAGAGAGCTCTCTGGTCAGGAAAGCTTTAGGTGTTCTATTAGAATAGTGTTTAGGCAGGAGTGATTCCAAGACCCAACCTCCCCTTTCTTAGGCCTACAATACGTTATACATTTTTTTTTTTTTTATTTTTGCTTGTGCTGGGCTTGCTGGCACTAGTAGTGCAGCTAGTTACCTACTGTGAGGAATTTGCTGGGAGACTGCGACCGTTTGTGTTTTAGCTCTTAGTGACACGCATATCCACCTCAAACACAGAAAGTTTGGGACAATTTATTAGGGTTTTTTTGATTAGATTAGGCAGAGTCTGCTGATTTGATATTTTTTTTTTTTTATCTTTATTTCATTTTAAACTCCAACCTCCATCTTGCAAAGCAGTGTGCCTCCTCATTGTAGGCTACAAAATTAGCCATAGGAACCCCAACGGCTTTACTTATGCCTTACAGTAGCGTTTATCATTTTTCCTTTTTGTTTGCTTGTGGCTGGCTTACTGGCAACTGTAGTGCACCTAGTACATATTGGAGAATTTTTGGAGGGGAACTTGCTTACCATTGTGTTTTAGCCTCGTTAGTGACACGCAATATCCACCTCAACCACCGAAGTGGGACAATTATTAGGGGTTTGAGTAGAATTAGGCAGAGTCTGGCCTGATTTATTTTTTTTTTTTACCGTTTTAATTTCATTTTATAAGCCTCCAAAACTCATCCTTGCAAAGCAACCAAATCATTTGTGTGCTTGTCAGTGGTAGGTTAGAAACTACCATAGCAATATGGATAGCATCGTTTGTTAAAAAATAAAAATTAAAAAAAATAAACAATGTTGGCCGCCATTCATTCAAGATTTCACATATTTTTTTTTTTTTTTGCTGGGTTATTATACTAATGTGTGTTTGTTATTTAAAGCTTAACTTTGGGTAAAAGCTGTAGATTTAAATTCTTCTTTTTTAGTATTCGGTTCTTTACTCTTTTTGCATTACATGGAAGAAATCACTGCCTAGATTCATTACCACCTCAAAATTAACAAAGTCTTCACTGGATCCTAAAAGTGATCAGTGATCAGTTCAAGGACACCTATAACAACCTATAGGTTGTACTTCTATAGGATCACTCTCTTAGGATAACTAAGCTATGTGTAAGCTTATGTTCTCAATTCCCCCAGACATATGTGGCCACTGGTGGTAGTCCGTATTCCCCTAAGCCACCTACTACTTTTTTTGCTTCCAATAGGCAGTTTGTTTTTGCCTTAGTCTGCCATAAATATGTATTTGCATAACTGTGCTAAATCAGGATTCCGAATGATGTAGTTTTTGCTGCCACCCTGCTGAGCGTTCCACAGAAGCCTTGAACTCTTTGAGGGGCAGATGTAGTGTAGTTGCATTCGCCCCCGGCCTCTGCTGTGCCACATCACTATGGAAAGAAGAGAACCCCGGTGATTTCCAAACTGTAAACCATAAAAGGGGAAACTCCAAAAACATCGGCATCACCCAGCATTTTACAGGGTAGAGGTCCCCCCCCCCCCAGGTTCATGTATCCCGTAATACACATACAGTTAGTATGTCCCCTGGTGCCCATATGTTGTAAGACCGTACATAAGCTGTCGACATAACCTTTCATTTTTGGGGCCAACAGCGATCTCTTCCCTGATTCCCCTAATTCCATGCATGATTGGTTTGGCCAATGTTGATATCTGGGCCATCCAAGACAAGGCAAGGGTGTGGGATTGTCTCAAACCATCAGTTGGTTGGCCAAAATTGCCAAATGCATTAATTTATATTGATTGGCCATTTGAACTTTTGTCTGGGTAAGTATACAGTGACTGTGTTCCTTATTTCCTGAAATTCAAACCCTGCACACTCACAAATTCCAAGATTTTTGCTCAGTGTAAATTGGTTGTTTTTTGGATAATCATAAGAAATGTAGAATCCTCAAGTATCAGATAAATTTAGGGAGAAAATTTAGACCCATTTTGTGGCAATTGGATGGAATGTAAAAATACACAAATAGTAAGTCGAAATACCCTCAAGTGCCTAGGTCTTTAAAGGACAAGCGAGTTGCCATAGAGTTTATAATTTTACACAGGGGTGGTCCCCTACTTAAAGCTTACAGACGACCCCTAGTTAAGAGGACCCCCTTCTGCCCACTGTGACCGGGTTGCGGGGTGAAGCGCTCTGAATGCTTTACTATAGTCCCAGAACTGCCAATGATCAGCCTCTAAAGTGTTCTGGGTAATGAAGCCCTTTATTGATAAGTCTTTGTCCCATTACAGAAAAATGTGAAAATCCATGTTGTTCACTGGGGCAAAAAATTTTTGTCCTGATCTACATTTGTTAAAATATACAGTTTTGACTTACATACAAATTTTTCTAACTATGGGAGCCGATCTCTCTAAATTATCACATTTTTCATTTTTAATATTATTTTTTTTAAAGCATATAATTAATACAGTCGAATTGAATGACTAAAAATGTACAAGAACCTCAATAAGGGCTCATAAGTGATTGCATACGGATAACATCCATGGTGTTTTTTTTTTTGCAGAACCCTTGATTTCTATGGAGGTCTGTGGGTCTGCAGTGGAGGAAAAAATGTGCATGCGCAATTCTTTTCTCACTGTCTGGCCTCCTAAAAACGGACATATGACAGACCCATATGGAATCAAATGGTCCATGTTGCCATAGCAAAACAAATGGATAGCCTATTCTAATGAGCCCCTAAATTATACAAGTTTATAATAAATTACCAGGCCTACATTTCAAATGATAAACTAAAGCTTTCCTCGCAAAACACTTGGTTGACAGATGGAAACCCAATGTTGCAATCAGGGCAGCACGGTGGTTTAGTGGTTAGCATGAGAGCCTTGCCAGCGTCTTGGTGTCCCTTGGTTCAATCCCAGGGTCAATCTGCAAAGAGTTTTGTATTTTCTCTCCATTTTTTTTTCGTTGTTTTCCCTCCCAGTCCCCTATAGTTTGCCTCCCACACTCCAAACATCTGGTAGGTTTTGATTAGATTTGTGAGGCCCCCATTGGGGATAGGGACTGATTTGGCAAACCTGTGCAACGCTGCGTAATCTGTGTGCGCCTATATAAATTTATTATTATTAATTATTTCGGCTTAAGGGCCCTGCCCCCTCAGAACAAGTGGTATTGCGTTTTTCGAAATGCAATAAAAAAGCCCGTGTTGACCCCCCCCACCCTAACGTTCACATCATACTTTTTTTCCTTTTTCTTGAAATATTGTATCCTGTTAGCAAGTATTTTTGAATACCCCTCACGAATATCCACTCAAAAATTCCTGGGTATCGGTGCAACCCTAGTCCAAAAAGATTTATGTGCATTTTTACACATTTCTATGATTCACCTTATTCTTTCCCAAATCCCCGTTTGTGGTGTCCTGTTGATCATAATCGATAAAACGGAACTTGTTATCCGCTAGGACGACACAATAGTTTGTACCGACTGGATAGAAATGAATGGATGTAAGTGAAAAGTACAATGGGATTATAGTTATATACGATGACAGACATTATATATACATAATGTGGACTAAGTAGGCCACCTGAAGGGAGAACACATTTTTTCCTGTTCCATGTGAATAGGAATATCATGGGTAAAAACCCGCCTGTAATCTCGGCACAGTGTGAATCGTAAGAAGTTGTGGCAAGCCGCATTTCTTACCTCCTGATTTTAATCTGTGTTTGGAGCAACAGCCGCCTGCCAGATTCAGCCTTGCTCATCTAGTAATGTGTAGATTGCACAGTGACATCGCCTCGGAAAGATGATGTACCATCTAAAGACGTGGCGCGCGATCAGACGACGAGTTGCCCATTCGATAATGATGTTAAAGTTCTTTGTTCTCAACTTGACCTCTGAATCCTTTACTTGAATTAAACTGCCAGCGGGTAACTAATCCCATCGGGGGGGGGGTGGGGGGGGGGGGGGGGGGGGGGTTGAATAAGATCCACGACGCCCCTTATAGTGTCCATGATATTAGCTATTTTTTTTTTTTCCCTATCTATACCTCCCATTGATCAAATTTGGAGTGCTAATACTTGTACCTTAAATGGATTCCGTGTTTTTTTTGGGCCAGCTTTTTTTTCTTAACTATTGGGATATTCCCCACATTTAAGTATGATTAGAATTAAGTAAAATATTGCGGAATCAGTCTTGCTCGGTCAAGACCGTGATTTAACAACAATACTCGAATAATAAGGCTTGGTTAAAATCCCAATTTCATTGCCCTCCGTTTGAACACGTAATTCTAGCTCTGTACTTTTGTAAGGAATACATCAGGCGGATTCTCAATGTGTCTTAATCACGGAGTGCTAAGATTGTATTCCACTTTATGCTTAACAATGGAACACGTTGTTCTTTCTAAACCTCACCAGAAAGTGGGAGAAATAAACAATAGAAGCCGCCAGTGAATTTGGCTTCTGTCTAGGATCAGGGTGTTAACTGTCGTAAGGCAAATTCACACGAAACGAGAGGCCGTATCGCGTGCGTCGTAACATTCTCCGCCCCCCCACCCCTCTCCAATAGAGCTATAAGGCCCGCACGGCGCCGTTAATATATTGGCAGAAGTAGGACACATATTATATTTTCCCTGGGTAATGGTGCCGCACCGTGGTGTTTCCAGTGTTTTACATCTTCGGCAGTGGGCAACCCGCCAATCTTTGGTGGAAGATTGTCTTCTCCCCGTGACATCATCAGGGAGCCAGCGATTTGGTCACGAGGCGATCTGAATTTAAACCATTTTAATTACACTGTGCAAATTCCACATTGTAATGAATGATGAGGAACATCCCCCCATAAATACTGCACACTGTTTAGTTATGTGCAGTATAGGGTTTGGATTATCGGACAACCATGAGGGTTGAAGTTCCTAGGAGTCTGAAAAATAGTTAATCAAAAAACAAAAGTAATAAAATAATTTCATTAAAATAATGCTAAAAAATCAAAATGGCCCACCTTTTTTTAACCTAGAAAAACAAAAAAAAAGAAACTGATATACAGGCGGTCCCCTACTTAAGGACACCCGACTTACATACATCCCATAGTTACAGACAGAACCCCTCTGACCTCTGGTGAATCTCTTCCTGGATGTCCAACTTATAGTCCCAGATTGCAATAATCAGCTGTAAGTTGGTCCTGTAATGAATCTTTATTGATAATCCTTGGTCTCCCATTTACAGGCAAAAAAAATGTTAAACTCCAATGTCACTGGGCCAATTTTTTTTTTTTTTATCTGATCTCCAATTATAAAAATATACAGTTTTCGACTTACATACATAATTCAACTTAAGAACAAACCTCCCCGGACCCCGATCCTTGGGTTTGTACGTACCCGGGAGCGGCCTGTAAATATAAATAAACAGTACAAATCATAAACCTGTGGGTAAATGAACCACATCCAACAAAATTTTCTGATCTAGCAAACTATAAAAAAAAAAAAAAAAAAAAAAAATAATGATTATTTTCCAGCGTTTAAAACCCCAGTAACTAAATAACGGCAAAGCCGATAATGCCACCCTGTTTTTTTGGCGAATTTTGCAAACTATAAAAAGTTTTTTTATTGAAATAGTAGGCATTGAAAACGTGAAAAAATTACACCATCCACAGCTCCTACTGCTTAAGTATGAAATTATTAAGTAATGAAAGTTACTGGCCGCACTGAAGACGGCAACTTTTTTTTTTTTTTTTTTTTTTTTTGTACAGGATGTTTTAAATGTTGTAAATGTAATAATGAAAACATTATAAGACCATATAATTTGGGTCCCTCCTGTGATCGTACGCGACCCAAAGAGTTTTGACCTGTCCATTTGGGATGCAGAGTGAAAGTTTGTAAAATCCAAGCCCACAGAAAATGGCGCAAATTGCATTTTTTTGTGGGCCACCAATTTTTTCACTGCATGGGAATTTTTTTTTTTTTTGCTTCCTAGTACGCAGCATGAAATATTAAATATGATCTTATTGAAGTGCATTTGTTTACGCACAGAACAAGCCCATCACACAGCTCTTTTACATGGAAAAAAAAACCTTATGATTTTTTTGAAGGTGGGAGTGAAAAATTAACCGCAAAAACAAAAGGGGGCCTGGCTGTTAGAGGTTAAAAGCCAAATCTGTATTGCTAGAAAACTTTTCAATCCGTGTCGATTGTGTTCCTTTTTCCTTTTAGGCTGCAGCATAATGAAATTCCTCAACACTCGCTGGATAATTTTTACCCAGAATCTTATCTTGTCAAACTCAGCTGATAGTATGGCTGAAAGCGCCGTTCGATGATTATCTCGGAAATGAAGAAAAAATATTGCCTGAAAAAGAGCTCGGGATTTTTATTGTCTTCTTCCATTTGTTATAAAAACCTCTACAATTAACATGTATAACTCATCTGGTGATAAATCCCGTTAACAATTATTCTTGTGGCTGTTATGGCTCGGCGAATGTAAGGTGTAAAAGGCGACTAATCTTAATGGAGTTTAGCGAGCGGGCTTGGCAGATATCCATATATGGATCTCGTGTTAATATTCAGCGTATATTTTATACCATTTCAGTTTATAAATGTACATAGTGTTTTATGGGCAGCGTGTGGATTATTAATGTCCCAAGGACTTGTAAGGGCCTCTGAACTCTTAATAAGACACAAAAATAAAAACTGGGTGTTGTTGCCAATGGATCCGATCTACACACTGACCTAGTTTCACACGGTGTTCACAATCCTCTCTGAAGCCTTCCATACGAAACATTAGATCCTGTTCCTAAGATCATGTTAACATTTTTGTCCCCGGCAATCTGCCACCGGTATTGTTTTTTTGAACCGAATAAGGGTGGAGCTAAGATTAAACAGTTCTGTTTTTATTTACATATTTCACCTATTAGGCATTGTCCAGCGGTAAAACAAATAGGACATACAGGATCAGAATCATGTCCTACTATATTCCAGGATTCGACACTATGCATAAAAGGTACATAAGGAGTCCACAAAGGTATGTCCCATAGCCCCAGGAACCATACCCTTAAGGCTATATTCACACAACTGTTACAGTGTAGCATTGGGCGGGCAGACGTCCCCCGCCCCCTCCCAACAATATATGGAAATGGCGCCGTAATACGGTAGCGATGTACATGTCCTATGTTTTCCCACGGGCCAACAGAACATACGGTGGCTGCACCGTTGTGTCCCACTGACCGGCCTATGGTGAATGATATGCAGCATAGGACCTGCAGGGGCATTCGGAAGGTGAGTATAATTTTTTTTTTATAGTCCTTAAGCTAGTGAAAACTTCTGTCCTTTTACTCATCGCCAGGATTCCTGTCCATTAAATTTTGGTAATGGAGGGCCATTGTGATCTCTAACTGCCGATTGGCCTGCCTATTGCAGCAAACAGCTATCACCGGGTGCTATCTAGAGATGACGAACATACTCGTTCCGAGCTTGATTGTTCGTTCAAGCATTAGCCCCCGTACTCGAAACTGCCCGTTTGCCTCGGACGAATACTTCGCCCCGCGTCGAGAAAAATGGCAGCTCCCGCCGTTTTGTTTTTTTTGGCGGGCCAAAAACAGAGCCCAATCACAACCAAGAAGACTCTGCCCACTCCACCAAGCCATGACGTGGTACCTACACGTCGATAGCAGTTGGTTGGCTGGCCAAAATCCAGGTGACCCGGGGAAATAGACTAGCCCTGCCCCTGCGCTGCTCGGAATTCATTCTGTGCCTGAGGCCCGCCTAGGGAGAGAGCTCTCTGGTCAGGAAAGCTTTAGGTGTTCTATTAGAATAGTGTTTAGGCAGGAGTGATTCCAAGACCCAACCTCCCCTTTCTTAGGCCTACAATACGTTATACATTTTTTTTTTTTTTATTTTTGCTTGTGCTGGGCTTGCTGGCACTAGTAGTGCAGCTAGTTACCTACTGTGAGGAATTTGCTGGGAGACTGCGACCGTTTGTGTTTTAGCTCTTAGTGACACGCATATCCACCTCAAACACAGAAAGTTTGGGACAATTTATTAGGGTTTTTTTGATTAGATTAGGCAGAGTCTGCTGATTTGATATTTTTTTTTTTTTATCTTTATTTCATTTTAAACTCCAACCTCCATCTTGCAAAGCAGTGTGCCTCCTCATTGTAGGCTACAAAATTAGCCATAGGAACCCCAACGGCTTTACTTATGCCTTACAGTAGCGTTTATCATTTTTCCTTTTTGTTTGCTTGTGGCTGGCTTACTGGCAACTGTAGTGCACCTAGTACATATTGGAGAATTTTTGGAGGGGAACTTGCTTACCATTGTGTTTTAGCCTCGTTAGTGACACGCAATATCCACCTCAACCACCGAAGTGGGACAATTATTAGGGGTTTGAGTAGAATTAGGCAGAGTCTGGCCTGATTTATTTTTTTTTTTTACCGTTTTAATTTCATTTTATAAGCCTCCAAAACTCATCCTTGCAAAGCAACCAAATCATTTGTGTGCTTGTCAGTGGTAGGTTAGAAACTACCATAGCAATATGGATAGCATCGTTTGTTAAAAAATAAAAATTAAAAAAAATAAACAATGTTGGCCGCCATTCATTCAAGATTTCACATATTTTTTTTTTTTTTAGTATTCGGTTCTTTACTCTTTTTGCATTACATGGAAGAAATCACTGCCTAGATTCATTACCACCTCAAAATTAACAAATTCTTCACTGGATCCTAAAAGTGATCAGTGATCAGTTCAAGGACACCTATAACAACCTATAGGTTGTACTTCTATAGGATCACTCTCTTAGGATAACTAAGCTATGTTCTCATTCCCCAGACTTATGTGGCCACTGTGTAGTCGTATTACCCTAAGCCACCCTACTACTTTTGTTTGCTTCATAGGCATAGTTGTTTTTGCCTCAGTCTGGCCAGTATATGTTGTATACTGTGCTAAAATCAGGATCGAATGATGTAGTTGCTGCCCCCTGCTGAGCTCCACAGAAGCCCTTGAACTCTTTTGAGGGGCAGATGTAGTGTAGTGCATCGCCGCCGGCCTCTGCTGTGCGTGCACATCACTATGGAAGAAGAAGAACCCCGGTGATGTCTGTACCCATAAAAGGGGGGAACATCCAAAACATCAGCAGCAACCATTTTATACTCTCCCCCCAGCATTTACGGGGGATGAGCAGGTCCCAGGTCATGTATCCCACGGTATACACATACAGTTAGATATGTCTGTGCCATATGTTGTAAGACATATGCACAGCTGTCGACAGAACCTTCATTTGGCCAACAGCGATCTCTCCTGATTCCCCTAATTCCATGCAGGATTGGTTTGGCCAAATGTTGATATCTGCCATCCAAGAAAAGGCAAGGGTGGAGGACTCAAACACGTGAGTTGGTTGACCAAAATTGCCAAATTCCACAAATTTTCATTGATTGGGCATTTAACTTTGGTGCTGTGGTAAATATACGGTACTGTGTTCGTATTCTTGAATCAACCACTGCACTCATTTGTGGCGTTGATGGAATGTAATAATACACAAAGAGTAAGTCTACCATCAAGTGCCTAGGTCTTTAAAGGACAGCGAGTTGCCATAGAGTTATACTGTTACACAGGTGGTCCCCTACTTAAAGACACCGGACTTACAGACGACCCCTAGTTAAAGACGGACCCCTCTGTCCACTGTGACCTCTGGTGAAGCTCTCTGGATGCTTTACTATAGTCCCAGTGCAATGATCAGTCTGTAATGAAGCTTTATTGATAATCCTTGGTCCCATTATAGCAAAAAAATTTTGAAAATCCAATTGTCACAGGGACAAAATTAAATTTTGTCTGGATATACAATTGTAAAATATACAGTTTTGACTTGTATACAAATTCTACTTAAAGGGAACCTGTCACCAGGAGACCTATTTTTAGCACTCCCCCAGCCCCCACAGAGCATAGTGCATACACTGCCAAAGTGTTTTTGTATAAAATTTTTTCTGTAAAACCTATTTTTAATACAAAAACACTTTGGCAGTGTATGTACTATGCTCTGTGGGGACTGGGGGAGTGCTAAAATGGGTCTCCTGGTGACAGGTTCCCTTTCAGAACAAACCTATGGAGCCGATCTCTCTAAATATCACGTGTTATCATTTTTAATATATTTTTTTTAAAGCATATAATTAATACAGTCGAATTGAATGAATAAAAATGTACAAGACTCAAAATAAGGGCTCAATAAGTGATTGCATACGGATAACATCCATGGTGGTTTTTTTTTTTTTTTTTTTTTGCAGAACCATTGATTTCTATGGAGGTCTGTGGTCTGCATGTGAGGAAAAAAATAGTGCATGCTGCAATTCTTTTCTCACTGTCTGGCCATCCAAAAACGGACATATGAACAGACCCATAGGAATCAATGGGTCCATGTGACATCCGCAAAACAAATGGATTGCCCATTCTAATGAGCCCTAAATTATACAGTTTATATTCACATTACCAGGACATACAATTCAAACTATAAACTAAAGCTTTCCTTGTAAAAAAACACTGCTTGACCGATGGAAACACATATGCAATCAGGGCAGCACGGTGGTTTAGTGGTTAGCATTACAGCCTTGCAGCGCTGGGGACCTGGGTTCAAATCCCAGGGTCAAAATCTGCAAAGAGTTTGTATGTTCTCTCCCTGTTTGCGTTGGTTTCCTCCCAGTCCTCTAGTTTCCTCCCACACTCCAAAACATACTGGTAGGTTGATTAGATTGTGAGCCCCATTGGGGACAGGGACTGATTTGGCAAACTCTGTGCAGCGCTGCGTAATCTGTGTGATCTATATAAATTATTATTATTAATTATTATCAGGCTAAGCCCTGCCCTCAGACAATTGCATTGCGTTTCGAAATGCAATAAAAGGCCCTGTGTGACCCCCCACCCTAAACGTTCACATAATACTTTTTTTTTTTCCTTGAAAATATTGTATCTGTATCAAGTATTGTGATACCCCTCAAGATATCACACTCAAAATTCTGGTATCGGTGCAACCCTAGTCAAAAAGATTTATGTGCATTTACACATTTTCTATGATTCTCCTATTCTTTCAATCCCGTTGTGTTCCTGTTGATCATAATCGGATAAATGGAATGGTACAAACTACGACACAATAGTTTGTACCCACTGGGATAGAAATGGAATGGATGTAAGTGAAAAGTACAATGGATTATAGTTATATAAATGACAGACATATATATACATAATGTGACTAAGTAGCCACCTGAAGGGAGAACACATTTTCCTGTTCCATGTGAATAGGAATATATGGGTAAACCCGCCTGTAATCTTCGGCACAGTGTGAGTCGGTAAGAAGTGTGGCAGCCGCATTTCATTTACCTCCAGATTTTAGCTTGTTGTTTGGAGCACCCGCCTGCCAGATTGCCTTGTCATCTAGTAATGTGTATAGTGCAGTGACATCGCCTCGGAAAGATGATGTACATCTAAAGACGTGCGCGCCGATCAGACGACGTGTGCCCATCAGATAATGATGTGAAAGTCTTGTTCTCACTTGACCTCTGAATCCTTTACTGAATTAAACTGCCAGGCGGTAATCTAATCCATCGGGGTGATAAGTATAACACGCGCCCCTGATAGATGGCCATGATATTAGCTTATTTTTTTTTTCCTATCTATACCTCCATGATAAATTTGGAGTGATAATACTTGTACATTAAAAGGATGCTGTGTTTTGGGCAGCTTTTATTTTCTACTATTGGGATATTCCCAGCATTAAGTATGATTAGAATGAAGTAAAATCTTGCGGAATCAGTCTTGCTCGTACAAGACGGATTTAACAACAAATAAACTAGAATAATAAGGCTTGGTTAAAAATCCCATTCATTGCCCTCCGTTGAACACTGTAATGCTAGCGCTGTATTTGTAAGGATACATCAGGCGGATTCTCAATGTGTCCTTAATCACGGAGTGCTAAGATGTATTCCACTGTATGCTTATACAATGGAACACGTTGTTCTGTTCTAAACCTCACCATGAAAGTGGGAGAAGTAAACAATAGAAGCCGCCAGTGATTGGCTTCTGCTAGTGATCAGGGTGTTAACTGTCCTTAAGGCAAATTCACACGAACGAGAGGCCGTAGCGTGCGTCGTAACATGCTCGCCCCCACCCCTCTCCATAGAGATATAAGGCGCACGGCGCCGTAATATATTGGAGAAGATAGGACACATATTATATTTTCCCCGGGTATGGTGCCGCACGTGTGTTTCCAGTGTTTACATCTTCGGCATGGGCACCGCCATCTTGGTGAAGATTGTCTCTCCCTGTGACATCATCAGGGAGCAGCGATTTGGTCACGAGGCGATCTGAATTTAACCATTTAATTACAATGTGCAAATTCCACATTGTAATGAATGATGAGGAACATCCCCCATATACTGCCACACTGTAGTATGGCAGTATATGGTTGGATTAATCGGACAACCATGAGTTGAAGTTCCCTAGGGAGTCTGAAAATAGTAATAAAAAAAAAAAGTTAATAAAAAATAATTTCATTAAAATAAGCTAAAAAATCAAATTGCCCACCTTTTACCTAGAACTGATATACAGGCGGTCCCCTACTTAAGGACACCCGACTTACAGACAGCCCATAGTTACAGACAGACCCCTCTGACCTCTGGTGAAGCTCTCTGGATGTCACTATAGTCCCAGATTGCAATAATCAGCTGTAAGGTGTCTGTAATGAATCTTTATTGATAATCCTTGGTCCCATTACAGCAAAAAATGTTTAAACTCCAAATGTCACTGGGGCCAATTTTTTTTTTATCTTGATCTACAATTATAAAATATACAGTTTCGACTTACATACAAATTCAACTTAAGAACAAACCTCCGGACCCTATCTTGTACGTAACCCGGGGACTGCCTGTAAATATAAATAAACAGTAAAAATCATAAACCTGTTGGGTATGACCACATCCCACAATGTCTGATCTAGCAAACTATAAAAAAAAAAAAAAAAAAAAAAAATAATGATTATTTTCCAGCGTTTAACCCCATTACTACAATACGGCAAAGCCATACTGCCACTTTTTTTGGCGTTTTGCAAAATACTAAAAAGTTTTTTATTTGAAATAGTAGGCATTGAAAACGTGACAAAAATTACACCAATCCACAGCTCCTTACTGCTTAAGTATGAACATTATTAAGTAATGAAAGTTACTGGCGCACTGAAGACGGCAACTTATTTTTTTTTTTTTAATTTTTTTTTGTACAGGATGTTTTAAGTGTTGTAATGTAATAATGAAACATTATAAACCTATTAATTTGGGTCCTCTGTGGATCGTACGCGACCCAAAGCAATTTTGACCTGTCCATTTGGGATGCAAGTGAACGTTTGTAAAATCCAAGCCCACAGAAAATGGCCCAAATGCATTTTTTTGGCCGACCAATTTTCACTGCATGGAATTTTTTTTTTTTTGCTTCCTAGTACGCAGCATGAAATATTAAAATGTGATCTCTATGAAGTGCAATTTGTTACGCAGAAAGCAAGCCATCACACAGCTCTTTACATGGAAAAAAAAAGTTATGGATTTTTTGAAGGTGGGGAGTGAAAAATTAAACCGCAAAAACAAAAAGGGCCCTGGCCGTTAAGAGGTTAAAAGCCAAATCTATTGCGTAGAAAACTTTCATCTGTCTGATTGTGTTCCTTTCTTTTAAGGCTGCAGCATAATGATTCCTCACACTCGGCTGGATAATTTTTACCCAGATCTATTCTGTAAAAACTCAGCTGATCGGAATGGCTGAAGCGCGTTCGGATGATTATCTCGGAAATGAGAAAAAAAAATATTGCCTGAAAAAGAGCTCGGATTTTATTTCTCTCATTTGTTATAAAAACCTCTACAATTAACATGTATAACTCATCTGGTGATAAATCCCGTTAACAAATTATTCTTGTGCTGTTATGGCTCGGCTAATGTGAGGTGTAAAAAGCGACTAATCTAATGGAGTTTAATAGGCGAGCGCTTGGCAGATATCCATAAATATGGATCTCGTGTAATATTCAGCGTATATTAATTACATTCCAGTTATAAATGTACATATTGTTTAATGGCAGCGTGTGGATTATTAATGTCTCCAAGGACTTGTAAGGGCTCTGACTCTTATAGAACAAAAAATAAAAACTGGGGTTTGTGCCAATGGATCCGATCTACACACGGACCTAGTTTCACACGGTGTTCACAATCCTCTCTGAAGCCTTCATGACGAAACATTGAGGATCGGGAGCGCCCGCCGAGGATCTAGGGCCGCCGCCGAGGACCGGGAGCCGGAGGGTGGTATTAAATTTTTTTTTTTTATTAACTCGTGTATTTTTTTTTTATTAACTCGTGTATAAGCCGGATTAGGTTGTTCAAGCACTTTTTTTGTGCTGACAAACTGCGTCTATCACGACGTATATAACGGTATATTTCTATGACTTATACTGGGAAGCGGGAAAAAAATTCCCAATGCAGTGAAAATTGGTGAAAAAACACATTTGTACATTTTCTTGTGGGCTTGGATGTTCGCGCTGTCACTGTGCAACACAATGACACGTCTCACTTTTTTTCTTTGGGTCGGTCCGATCATGGGGATAACACATTTGTAACAGTTTTATAATGTTCATACATTTACAATTAAAACTGTACAAAAATGTTTTTTTTTTTTATTTTGCCATCTTCTGGCGCCAATAACTTTTTCATACTGGGTGTAGGAGCTGTGGGTGGTGTCATTTTATTGCAAAGTTTGATGACATTTTCAATGCTAGCATTTTTAGGAAAGTACGACCTTTTGATCATTTTTTATTAAATTTTGCAATATTTTTCAAAATGCCAAAATAGTGCCATTTTTGGACATTGGGCATTATTTGCCGTTATGGGGTTAAACGCAGTGAAAAAACTAATATTTTTGTCAGCATCAGGCATTCGGATGCGGGATTCCTAATGTGTTCATGGTTTTACTTTTTATTTACATGCGTTTTTTTAGGATAAGGGGGGGGGGGTGTAAATTTTTAGGTTTTTTACATCTTTAACTTTTTTTTTATTTTTTTAATATTTCAGACCCCCTAGGATCTTTAACACCCTAAGTTTCCCGATTCGGAAGACCCAAGGCTGTCATGGCAACCAATCAGCCCCAACGCCCAACCCCCCCGCGCCCTCCGATGACCACGCGGAGCGATGATCCTCACCAAGACGTAAATGCGCCATCTCTTTTAAAGATGCCGCAAGCTTTTGCCAGCGGCGTTCGACGTGATAGCACCCGTGATAGCCGTTTGCTACTAGCAGCAGCATCGTCGCCAGTTAGAATCACATGGCCCTCCATCTACAAATATTGACAGGAATCTCTGTGATGAGGTAAAAGACAGGAGTTTTCACTTTACATATCAAAAAGCAGCAAGAAATATTAACAGAGGTGATTGTAACGTATATACGCGGTATAAGCTTAAGACCTATAAAAAAAAAAAATTATACTCACCTTTCGATGCCCCTGCAGGTCCTCTGCTGTATATACATCACCCCATAGGTCGGCAGTGGGCACACGGTGCAGCACCGTATGTTCTGGTGCCCTGTGAAAAGATAGGACATGTCCTATCTCTTCCTATTACCAGCCATTTGCCATATATTCCTTGGAGAGGGCGGGGACGTCTGCCCGCCATGCTACACACTAAACAGTTGTGTGAATATAGCCTTAGGGTGATGTTCCTGGACTATGGGACATCCCTGGTGACTCCTTATGTACTTTTATTCATAGTGTCGAATCCCTCGAATATAGTAGGACATGATTGTGATCCTGTACTGTCCTATCTGTTTTACCGGCTGGACAATGCCTTAATAGGTGAATATGTAAATTAAACAGAACTGTTTCTCTAGCTCCACCCCTATTGGTTCAAAAACAATACGGGCGGCAGATTGGGACAAAACTGTTACAAGATTCTTAGACAGGATCGATGTTTCTGTTGAAGGCTTCAGAGAGGATTGTGAACACCGTG
>CM033647.1:28368023-28472682 GCA_019512145.1 Engystomops pustulosus | reverse complement strand
GTGAAACTAGGTCCGTGTGTAGATCGGATCCATTGGCCAAACCCCAGTTTTTATTTTTTGTTCTATAAGAGTCAGACCCTTACAAGTCCTGGAGACATATAATCCCCACGCTGCCATTAAACAATATGTACATTTATACACTGGAATGTAATTAACTATACCTGAATATTACACACAGATCCATATTTATGGATATCGCCCAGCGCTCGCCTATTAAACTCCTTATGATTAGTCTCTTTTTACACCTCACATTAGCCGAGGAGCCATAAACACAAGAATAATTTTGTTAACGTATTTATCACCAATGAGTTTATACATGTTATTGTAGGATTTTATAACAAATGAGAGAATTAAAATCCGATTCTCTTTTTCCAGGCAATTTTTTTTTTCTCATTTCCGATATAATCATCCGAACGCGCTTCAGCCATTCCGATCACTTGAGTTTTTACGAATAGATCTGGGTACAAATTATCCAGCCGAATGTGAGGAATCATTACTGCGCACTTAAAAAAGGAACACAATCTACAGACATGACAAGTTTTCTACAATAGATTTTGGCTTTTAACCTCTTAAACGTCCAGGGCCCTTTTTGTTTTTGCGGTTTAATTTTTCACCTCCCCACCTTCAAAAATCAAACTTTTTTTTTCCATTAAGAGCTGTGTGATGGCTTCTTTTCTTCCTGCGTACAAATTGCACTTCCAATAAGATCACATTTTAATATTTCATGCTGCGTACTAGGAAGCGAAAAAAAAATTTTTTTAACTTTTTTTTTTTTTATTACTATTTTATTTTTATTTATTTACCCTAGGGTACGTCAACTCCTTGGTTGTCCGATTTTATCCTCGATATACTGCCATACTACAGTGTGGCATAATTGGGGGATGTTCCTCATCATTCATTACAATGGTGAGATTTGCACATTGTAATTAACTGGTTAAATTCAGATCGCACTCGTGTACCAAATCGCTGCTTCCCTTGATGATGTCACGGAGAGACGATCTTCACCAAGTTGGGTGGTGCCCATGCCGGAGATGTAAGAACACACATGCGGCACCATACCCAAGGAAAATAATACGTGTCCTATCTTTTCCAATATATTTACGGCGCAGTGCGCCTTATACTCTATTGAGAGGGTGGGGGCGAGCATGTGCCGACGCACGCTGACGCCTCTCCGTTCGTGTGAATTTGCCTTAAGGACAGTTAACACCCTGATCACTAGCAAAGCCAATCACTGGCGCTTCTATTGTTTACTCCTCCTCCACTTTCATGGCGCGAGTTTAGAACAGAACACGGTGTTCCATTGTATAAGCATACTGGAATACATCTTAGCACTCCGTGATTAAGGACACATTGAGATCCGCCTGATGTATCCTTACAAATACAAGGCGCTACCATTACATGTTTCCAACGGAGGCAATGAATGGGATTTTTAACCCAGCCTTATATTCTAGTTTATTTTTTTTAAATCCGTCTTGTACGAGCAAGACTGATTCCGCAGATTTTTACTTTCATTCTAATCATACTTAATGCTGGAATATCCCAATAGTAGAAAATAAAAGCTGCCCAAAACCCAGCATCCTTTTAATGTACAATTTACTCACTCACTCCAATTTATCATGGAGTGTATAGATAGGAAAAAAAATAAGCTAATTCATGGCCATCTATCAGGGGCGCGTGTTATACTTATCACACCCCCCACCGATGGATTAGATACCGCCTGCAGTTTAATTCAGTAAAGGATTCAGAGGTCAAGTGAGAACAAGACTTTCACATCATTATCTGATGGCACACGTCGTCTGATCGGCGCGCACGTTTTAGATGTACATCATCTTTCCGAGGCGATGTCACTGCACTATAACACATTACTAGATGACAAGGCAATCTGGCAGCGGGTGCTCCAACAACCAGCTACATCTGGAGGTGAAATGAATGCGGCTGCCCCACACTTCTTACCGACTCACCACTTGCCGAAGATTAAGCAGGCGGGTGTTACCCATATATTCCTATTCACATGGAACAGGCAAAATGTGTTCTCCCTTCAGGTGCTACTTAGTCACATTATGTATATATTTCTGTCATTATATAACTATAATCCATTGTACTTTTCACTTTACAATCCATTCCATTTCTACCCAGTGGGTAACCAACTATTGTGTCGTAGTTTGTACCATTCCATTTATCCGATTATGATCACAGACACAACGGATCTGAAGAATAGGGAATCATAGAAATGTGTAAATGCACATAACTCTTTTTGACTAGGGTTGCACCGATACCAGAATTTTGAGTGTGAATATCTTGATGGTGTTACACAATACTTTGATACAGATACAATATTTCAAGGAAAAAAAAAAGTGTATTTGAACGTTTAGGGTGGGGTCACACAGGGCCTTTTATGCATTTCGAAACGCAATGCAAATTGTCTGAGGGCAGGGCTTTGATATAATTATATAATAATTTAATATAGATCACACCAGATTACGCAGCGCTGCACAGAGTTTGTCCAAATCAGTCCCTGTCCCCAATGGGGCTCACAATCTAATCAACCTACCAGTATGTTTTGGGGCTGTGGGAGGACCTAAGAGGACTGGGGGAAACCAACGCACAACAGGGAGAGACACAAACTCTTGCAGATTTTGACTCTGGGATTTGAACCCAGGTCCCCAGCGCTGCAAGGCTGTAATGCTAACCACTACCCACCGTGCTGCCCTGATTGCATATGTGTTTCCATCGGTCAGCAGCTGGTTTTTTTACAAGGAAACTTTAGTTTTAGGTTTGAATTGTAATGTCCTGGTAATGTTGAATATAAACTTGTATAATTTAGGGCTCTTAGAATGGAGGGCATCCATTTGTTTTGTCGTATGTCACATGGACCCATTGTATCCTATGGTCTGTTCATATGTCCTTTTTGGATGGCCAGACAGTGAGAAAAGAATTGCAGAGCTGCACTTTTTTTTTTCCTCACATGCAGACCACAGACCTCCATAGAACTCAATGGTTCTGCAAAAAAAAAAAAAAAAAACCACCATGGATGTTATCGTCATGCATCACTTATTGAGCCCTTATTTTGATCTTGGTACATTTTTATTCATTCAAATTCGACTGTATTAATTATATGCTTTAAAAAAAATATATAAAAATGATACCGTGATTTTTGAGAGATCGGCTCCCTAGGTTTCGTTCTGAAAGGGAACCTGTCACCAGGAAACCCATTTTAGCACTCCCCCAGTCCCCACAAGCATGTACATACCTTGCCAAAGTGTTTGTGTTATTAAAATAGGTTTTAACAGAAAAAGATAGTTTAATTGTACCTTTCATTGCAATCTGCGTGTGCTCTAGGCAGTTGCCAAATGGGAGGGGCTGGAAGGAGCAGCTTCCCCCCCCACCCTTTGGGAACAGCTCTCCATGTGACCTTTTCAATCATAGAAAACAACCCATCACTGGGCTGCGACGCCCCCTGCTCCTCTACAGCCAATCCCGATGAGGGAGTTATTCATATATTTGAAAGTCACATGTTTCCCAAGGGTGGGGGGGGGGGAACTGCTCCTTTCCAGCACCTCCCATTTGGCAACTGCCTAGTCACACAGCATGCTATGAAGGTACAATATAACATATCTTTTTTTCTGTAACACCATTTTTTTATACAAAACACTTTGGCATGTATGTACTTTTTGTGGGCTGTGGGGAGTGCTAAAAATAGGTCTCCTGGTGACAGGTTCCCTTTAAGTAGAATTTGTATACAAGTCACAACGTATACTTTTACAAATTTTTTTGTATATGCCAGACAAATTTTAATTTTGTCCATGTGAACAATTATTTTTCCAAAATTTTTTTTGCTATAATGGGACCCAAGGATATCAATAAAGCTTCATTACAGACTGATCATTGCACTGTGGGACTATAGTAAGCATCCAGAGCTTTCACCAAGGTCACAGTGAACAGAGGGGTCCGTCTTTAACTAGGGTCGTCTGTCAGGTCCGGTGTCTTTAAGTAGGGGACCACCTGTGTAACAGTATAACTCTAATGGCAACTCGCTGTCCTTTAAAGACCTAGGCACTTGATGGTGACTTCTCTTTGTGTATTTTGACATTCCATCAACGCCACAATGAGTGCATTGGTTATGATTCAAGAAGACGAACACAGTACCGTATATTTACCACAGCACCAAAGTTAAATGCCCATCACAATGAAAATTTGTGAATTTGGCAATTTTGGTCACCAACTCACTGTTTGAGTCCTCCACCCTTGCTTTTTCTTGGATGGCAGATATCCACATTTGTCGCAAACCCAATCCTCCTGCTGGAATTAGGGGAATCAGGAGATTCGCTGTTGGCCAAATGAAGGTTCTGGTCGTCAGTGGTTCATATGTCTTAACACATATGGCACAACACTATCTAACTGTAGTGTAATATACCCGTGGATACTGACCCTGCACCTGCTGCTCATGCCCCCGTAAATGCGGGGGAGAGTTAAAATGGTTGCTGCGGATGTCTTTGGTATTCCCTTCCCCCCCCTTTTTATGGGTACAACATCACCGGGGTTCTTCTTTCTTCCATAGTGATGTTGCCACGCACAGCAAGAGAGTGCCGGCGCGATGCACTACACTACAAATCTGCCCCTCAAATGTTCAAGGGCTTCTGTGGGCTCCAGAGGGGCAGCAACTACATCATTTGAACCTGATTTTAGCACAGCATACACATAACTGGCCAACTGAGGCAAAAACAACTATGCCTATGAGCAAACAAAAGTAGTAGGGTGGCTTGGGTAATACGACTACACAGTGGCCACATAAGTCTGGGGAATGAGAAACATAGCTTAGTTTATCCTAAGAGAGTGATCCTATAGAAGTTACAACCTTGGATTGTTATAGGTGTCCCTTGAACTGATCCATGATCACTTTTAGATCCGTGAAAATTTGTTATTTTGAGGTGGTATGAATCTAGGCAGTGATTTCTCTTCCATGTAATCGCAAAAAGTATAAGAACCGATAACTAAAAAAAGAAATTTCAATTCATCTAGGCTTTTAACCCCAAAGTTAAGCTTTAAATAACAACACACAACTTAGGATAATAACCCCAGCAAAAAAAAAAAAAATATGTGAAATCCTTGAATGAATGGCGCCACTTTAGTTAGGCGCCATTTATGTGTTACTGCTGCAATTCAAGAAATTAAATATTTGCACAATTAGCAAACTTCAACTATATTATGATCTCCCTAATGGTCTCCCCCGCTTAATGTTCATTAGCTGAACTGATAGATGTTCCGAAAAAGCCTCATCCACCCCCCCTCTACGCTAGACTTCATCATTGGACTCTTCCCCCCCTCCCCCATCCCCCTCTATAATTCTCTGTCTGTTCAATTTTGTTTGTCTAATGATGACCTAATATCACTGTTTGGCGCACACAGAACGCCAACTGTGATCCAATTAGGCTTTTACAATCCCCTAATAGAACAAAGCACAAGATGATTTCATTAAATCAAAAATGGATTTTTCCAGATAAACATCCGCTTCACAAGGCTTAAAACAGTTGTAATAACGGTAGTATCCAACAACCGCCAGAATAATACAAAGATAAGCGACAGGCAACAAGCAACAAACCCATCAATATGTTTTTTTCTCTGTGGGGTGGTGTTTTTTTTAATTCCATCCCACAAAAAAAAAGGAAAAAGTCAAACTAATTTGGTAACGCCCGTCTACCAGCTGAAGTTCTGTTACCACGGAGAATGAAGTCAGCCATCAACGGCCGTATACGGATCTCTCTCCTGCCTCCCTAATATTTCATTGTATTACAGTACGAGGGCCAATTATTCCTTACTTTCTGTGAACATTCTGTATACCAATTTCTCATAGAATCACGATGCTTGTACGCTGCTTGAACCCGGTCATTATTTTCCGATATTTTCTCTACCATTTGTCTGCTCCTTGACCCTAGCTCCACACTCTCCCCATGAAACCATTTGTTGGTCGGCTTTGTTGGTTGAAGTTTAAATTCTGGCAGTGAACATTTTTCAAAGTAACATTTTTTTAGCTGTATCCTTGAGATGATATACTGCGAACCTCACAAAAGGCGAAAAGCAAGGATGTTATGACCACGGGACCACGATTCTGCAAGGCAGAGCCAGGTCGCTGAGGTCCATAGATCGATAGCCAAACTGCACAGAGTTTTAAAGCAACACAATCAAGTGTCTTGGAAACGTGATTTCAACCTCAAGAAGAAAAATATCGCTATTCACATCAATCATGTGCACGTACTACTTTCCTGTAACGTCCTGTGTGCTGAGGTTTAGAACGAAGAGAAAGGGAGAGGCACGGATTAATCCTGTGTAAGGGTGAACATTATAGCGGTGCCATCTCCACCCACCTACTCCAAGGGTGAAGAAACGCTGAACTGCTAAAAATCGCAGAATTAAAGTCAAATACGGTCAAAATAGTGTTTGTTCCCCACCATTTCTTACTACTCACATACACTGAAAAAGAAGAGAGAGGTTCTGTAATTGACACATGTAGAAACCTCAACATGAAGACACAGGGCACATTTACTATGGGTCCGCACGCCCGCCTTTCCGTTTCGTAATTTTTAAAAATTTTGCCCATGAATTGCACAGGTTTTTGCACACGTGATCTGGATTGGCACCATCGTCGCTGCCTTGCACGCGACACAAATCGGGGTTTGGGGGCGGTGACGTCGATACCGGACTGATTGTCGAACCAACCGCAGAATTTAAAAAGCAATTGTGTTGTTGGCAAGATCAGCACTTACATCACCGGGAAATGTAGAACCCTCCGGAGCCCTCAGCGTGGACACGCGACACATGCAGGAAATTGCAGACGCTGATTAAGTGAATCACGGAAGACCAGAACCTCGTCGGACATTCCATATCAAGCGGTGTCAACGGGACAGGTCAAGTATATGCACCAAATGTAAAACAATCCAGAAAATACCATTGTCTGCTTTTAAAGCCATTGGGGGCATATTTATCACAGCTTCTGAAAGTCAAATATTTCCAAATTGCCCATGGCAAGCAATCACGAGCTCCCCTTTAAAATCCTTCCGAGCACTGTGACTGAAATTAACTGAGCTGTGATTGGTTGCCATGGGCACTGGAATATTCGACTTTCAGACTGCTTGATAAATCTGCCCATTTGCAAAGAAAATAAGTATTTGGTCATAAGAATTCATCTCATACTAGTTATAGATACCTCCTTTGTGGCGATGACAGAGTCAATTGTTTTCTGTAAGTCTTCACAGGGGGGCACACACTGCTGTGGTATGTTGGCCCATCCTCTCATTCGATACTCCTCTAGGGCACGTGATGTTTGGGGCTGGTCGCTGGTCTCAACACACGACTTTTAATTACAACTCCCTCCAAACAGTTTGGAGCCTGGCGGGCCACTCCCAGGACCCTCGATTTGCTTCTTGCTTAGGATACTGTCATGCATGAAAGACCCAGTCGGGTTTCATCTTAAATGTCCCTTGCGTGGAGGTTTGCACTCAAACCTCATGATCCAACGCCCCATTCATTATTTCATCTACACTTCCACTTTACTAAGGAATCAACTATCAATAGTTTTACCCCACTATCTTCCTGGTAACTATTCTAGAAGGAGAATTAAAAATTCACCAGCTCTAAATGTAACCCATGCCAGGTATTGGTCCGGGAGATCTTGAGCACTCTGGTGCACTTGTGTGAGTTCTCTTCACTGTAGGGAGGGGGGGCTTTGCCGCAGTACAGTAAGAGGATCTCACACACACTGCTCTAGGAGTGCTCTGAAATCCAGCTAACAATCCTGAAAATAAATGCATTTCACGTCCCTGCTGCTACTACATCCGAATCAACACAAAGATAGGGTTACACAGCTCTCTGGGACGCTACCTACCAGTCTGGGCAGCGTTATTGGTCAAACTGCCAAAGATTCACTTTCAATTCCAGAACTACCAAATTTCAAAGCCTATTCTATCTGCAATGACCACTGATAGCCTAATGGCAATAGTACCCATGCAAGATCATTTACTGTCACGTTATCCAAAAAGATGATTGTTCCACGTCTGAAATCTGTTTCTAAAAAGGAATGAGCCAATCTCTGGGCATGACTATAACTAATATGCAGCGGTTATTATGCAGGCTATGGAGTATACACAGTCTGGTGTTTCCACACAACACTGCATTATCATCCCATATTTAATCATGTCACACAACAAACACTCGGACCAAATGAAAAAAAAAAAAAAGAGATAAAATCCTTTCAAATAAAGATGTGATAAGTGAAACACAAGTGAATATGTTCTCCCATCGTCAGCGGCGTGGATCACCACCAGCCGCAGAAAGAAGAAATCTGTACGATAATATCATGTGGGAAACAATTGTCTTAAGAAAACCCTCAAAAAAAGGATGATAGACAACGCAAACGACAAAACTGAAAGACTCGGTTTTCACCATGACACATAAGAGGGAATATCGATAAGGCTAAAAAAAAAAAAAAAAAAAAAATCAATGAACATGTAAAACATGAATGGGACATGAGGATCACAATGGCTGTCCAGATCATTTTAATTATTTATGTTGGAGGGGAGTATTGTCTAACATTTTTACTAACATACTTAAGTTAAGAATTCTGCTCCAGTTTTGTAAATAATCCTGCAAGCCCATCCTTGCGAACATTATCTGTATTCTCCACACCTTTGCAGCGCTTTAAGTCTTGCATTCATTTCGACCGTGTTTGTTTACAGCAGCTCTGAGCGTGAGGATTAACGCTTATTTTTGCTACTTCCTGTCGGATGATTGTTTTTTTTTTGCCATTATTTTTAACTGAAGATGTGATCGAAATTGCTGCTCAGCCCCTTTTCCTTTGCGACTAAAAACGTGGAAGGAAAATGTATGTAGAAATAGTGCTATGAAGCCCTAGATGAGAGGAGAGTTGTTAAACTCACTGTTCAGAGGTGTGTAAACTCATACACCATAATGTGTCACTGAATATGGTATCTGCCTATAAACAGATAAAAAAATAATACTAAGAGGGAGCGTTTATCCTCATTTGCATTTTCTCTTCTATAAAAACAAAGCGATTTTCCTAAAAGGATTCGGTCACCAATTTTTTCCCCCAATAAACTCTACAGGTAGGCGCAGGAAATCCCGTCTACGAATATCCCTTTTTATGTTTAACCTTAGCCATTTACCTTGACATAATTTAACCCTCCTATAATCCCATGAAATAAGCCAGCGTCGTAATGACGTCCAGGTTTTAGAAAGCATATGGAGTGGATAGTTTTTAGTTTCCATTAAAGATATAATCTGATCCTCCGACTGCAATCAGCTCATGGTTTCTTTGATCTACAGAATTGGTGATACAGGCATTTTAAAAATGTTTGAAGTGATGTATTCTACTGCCTTTTTTTAAACGTCCGTATCACCAGTTCTGTAGTATCACAGCAAATCGGAAAGAGAGATGTTCTTACTTTAAGCAATCTACCAATCATAGTGCCATTCCATGACAAACCAGGGACACTACGTATAGACAGCACCGTGACTGTTGTGATTTCTTATAGTTTGTAATATGCTTCTTTCCTCATCAAAATAACTTATTACAATTATGCACAATGAGTCTAAGCGGATCTGTGAGATTTTACCAATCCTTCGTGTGTTGACACGAATATAGACTGTGTAATCCTTGCATGATCACCTTTCTCCTCACACTGTGTGAAATTTTACCTTCCTGTGCTTGCAGTGAGATTACTCAGACAGAGGGAGTGAGAATGCTGAGGAGCGGAGGGGGAGACATGTGACAGCCTGTGAAGCTGCAGGCATGGAGTGGCGGTGGTAACACCCCTTCAGGTTCCTTAGCATATTTAAAGTATTGGTACTTGAGACTGCTTAATACAACCGAATGCTGGATCTATCTTTTGTTAATCCCTGATCTGAGTGGTTTGCGGCAAAACAATTATAACATTCAGGACCTTGGGGAAGCTGGGCCAGCATGGCTGACCAAGAAAACACAAAAATTACAACAGGGAGCGTGGAAGTGCAATGCGGTCAGTCAAGCATACGTTAACCAGAGCTTGATGACTCAACTCAGCTCAGCTCAAAGTATTTGCTGATCTTCTCCTGCAGAAAACGCTCCTGCAACAGAATTGTGGACGCTCATGCGCTGAACCAGCCATAAAGCCATGCCATGGCAGAGCTTCATTTCAAACTGTTATATTCTGGGTTGTATCAGCAACATACTCAGCCGGTATTACCAAATTGATCCTGCATCCAGTGAGCATCATATGTACTAGGTAAGGTTTAAGTATGAAATAGATAATCTTTATATTAGTCCGCACAAGTGGGAATTTACAAAGCTTACGACAGCAGAGGGGTACAGAGAGTGAAGGACAACTATGACACAATTATTAGGGGAAAATGACAAAAAGAAAAAAGGGGGATAAAAAGACAAAAAAGAGACAACATTGAATCGCATTTTATTTTATGCTTCCCTCCCTGGCCCCTTTTCCGACGTCTTTGTTCTCGAGACCTGCATCGGACGGTGAGGTGGGGGTCGCAGTACTTCCTGTTCTGTGCCTTGGTTGTTGACAGCCAACGATGGCTCAGCCGGGGAGTGCAGGAATTAGTCTTTGCCCAGCTACCTGCTCCTTTTTTTCTCCCCGCCTTGCCTCTTTATCTTTATCGCTTCTTCTCACCACCTTGTCGGCTCGTTCTCCCCTTCAAATCACATGGGGTGAAGAGGTTCTTAACGGAAGGTGCGCAACAAGTCACCATCCGGGTTGTGAAACGTTCTACCCGCGTCTCCTTCCTTCTTCCCAATGATTGGCGATATAGGGCTCAGCCTATAATATTACGCGCCTCGAAGGGAACTCATCACAAACGTGCTCCGCGTTATTGCCAACGAGATCACAATCAATTGGCCTCTAGGACACACACATACACTACGTCCTTCTTCCTCCCCTGTCAAACTCCGCGGCGCTTGCTCCAGAAAGATCTCCTAGAAGTTCTACTCGGGGCTGCCATGTGTCAGTGCCATACATGAACTGGGCAGCAATCAATGGTAGATGGACCGTTATATGAAGCAAAAGCATGTTTATTTGTCTAGGGGTGCGGGTTGCGACACTTCTTGTGGCCCGCGGGGCGGACAAGCCGCACCCGCGCTTCCTAAGCAAATGAGAAAGAAGAGTAAAAGGGACAGCGTGGTGACACAGGGGTGGTGGGGGAAACAGGAGAGAAGCACTTTGTACCAAGCAACAGAACGTACCACCGGGCTAAAACATCACACGTAGAAGGGATTTTTATAATGAATATGATGTTGGAAGGCGCTATGGGGTGGGTGGGGTAACCGACATAGGGAACTGGTAGAATACTTTTATGCATAACCATATAACAAAAATAAACCGGGGAATGAATCTCGGAGCGCCGATAACTGATGCGAACGAACCCAGAAGAGCTGGAACAGACGGCGCAGAACGCGGTTAAGAGAGAAGGGCGGGGATGATAAAGCGCGCTACTTAATGTCCTACTCCGCTTCTAGGAATCGACATCTGCCTTCTTCATCTCGCAGTAAATTCGGGGTGGGTGGGGAAGAGAGGCTAAAGGGGGGTTGGGGGGTACATTGGCTGGTAATAGGTACAAGATTCACAAAACTGAACTCGAGAGTGATATTAGGTTATTAATTTTTAATAGGAGGGAATGAGGGTAGATAGAAGGGTCTAAAATCCATATACAACTACCTAATAGCAGTACACCTATTAATGTCTACAGTGATTTTTACAGTGGGCCCCCCAATACCGTAGAGGCTGTGCTACTTGAAATATATTGTTTTACATTAATATTTGATAATAGGCTGGTCGATGGCCACGCACGATACTATTAACAATGCGCATTTCAAGATGAATATGTGTTTCCCTGGAAGGAAGTATCATTGATTACGAAGATTGAAATATGTCTGGACAGTTTAGAAACTCTGTGAACACAACACTAGAAGTACCACTACAGGTCCCTGAATTTTTGAATTTTTTTTGACAACCCTTGGATCATGTTAACGGACTGTTCCTGCAGTGCGACACAGTATTCTCGGTATTTTGGTCAATGCCTAAACAAAAGTAGATGTCCTTAAATTTTAATGGACGGTTACACCATTAAGAGTATCGTAACATTACAAAAAAAGTATTATGGGGGGCGCAAATCACCAGTTATATTCTCCCCCAGCACAGAAAAGGACAGAAAACCATAGGACCATACACAAAATAAATACCTGTAATTAAAAAGAGGGTCAGAAAACCAGTAAAACAGTGTTGCCTCCCATCTGCTAGGAACTGCCCTGTCCTGTCCTATCTGGGGTAAATTAGCGACATGGTGCCCGGTAATGGTGACACCTACCGTACTAGCCGCTGGTCGCATTGGTCTATAAGGGGACGTATATCCTGCCCCATACATGAGTGTGAGGGGGCCCTTATTCTGGATTAAGATGCCTCTGCTCCCACATACTGGCACTTAGCAGTACGTTTGTGTACGTGGGCCAAAAGATTGGTTTGAGAATATTTGTTCGAAGTAGATAATTTCCACCGCCATCTTCCTTGACCAGATTTTTCCTCAAATGGCGCATGCGAAAAATGCCTCAAAGCAACGGTAAAACCTTATACCACACGCAAGACAATAATGTTGTCACAGTTTCTTCCTCCATACTTCATACAAATGTAGCAGATCTCATTAAAAATCTTTGGGTGCCTGACGTCTGCGCTGCAAAAGATTCCGGAACGCAATCCAAGTAGGTGAAAGCTAATATTAAGAAAGAACTCGGATAAGAAAGCGAGCCATTGCATAGGAACACCGCTGAAATATACTTTTCCCAGCCAACTCCCCTTTTCCTTCCCAATGTAAAGGCGAATACCTGGAAGAGAATAAACCAGTAAAAACCAACTCCACCTTTCTTGCTGATAGTGTGATACTACTAAGCTGGAATCATCATGCGACGGACCATCTGGATAGCTATAACATCAAATTGTATCATTTTCTTTAAAGATCTTTCATGTAATTCTTCTACACCGTCAAGTGCGAGAGTGATCTTGAATGACACTTGAGGAGGTTGCATGAATCGCCCGAGACCTTCATTAGTCACTTGTACAGGCTTTGTGGTATTCCTGCAGATGCTTTCAAGGTCCTACATACTAAGAGACATCTCCCTTTAAATGTCAGCTTTTAAGTATTCGCTATTTCAGGCATCCTCGGAATTACTTTTCTCGGTCTGCGATGCTGGAATACGAAGATAGGCGCTGGTTTCGACAGGAATGTGTTACTGGAAATTTCACGACCCGATAAGCTACTTAATTGGCTTTTGTTCCACAGATACACACGTACAACCCATTTTAAGGTGTGCCATTGTTGAAGCGAACCCCGAACTGCATTCGGGCTGTGCAAAACTGGCGGGTTGGCACCCCTGCTGAAACAACCACCATGCTTTTTAGCCCTTTGCAAACCACATGCGGCAGCCCATATTTAGTAAAAGCAGAGATGGCTAGGTATCAACTCGACCCTGTGGGCCGTCAGGGCAGTTAGTGGGATGAGTACACTAGATTGGAACGGTGGAAATCTAAATAATTGCCCTTTTGAGGGGCACCCATCGAATGCATTCATGACGCTAGTGTGCAGGAGCCGTCTGTTTTTCACCGACAGAAATCAACGTAATACTTAAAGACCAGTCCTAAGTGCTATTGTGCTTTATATCTCAGTGTCTCCACTACACTTCAGTGAGTAAGCAAAGATATTATTTTTATTTTAGGCGGATCCAGCACGGTGTGCCCACCAATAAATTGACAACGGGGGCTAAAGGAGAACCAAGGCCAATCCCCTTACTCTACTGACTCTTATACTGCCCTTAAAGAGAAACCTTCGCCACATTTTTAAAAAATATAGTATGACAGTTCCCATAGAGAATATATAACTGACGCTCTTAATTTAAATAAAATTGTTTCCCTCACTCCCCATCAAGCACTTTATAATCTTGCCTGGCATTCACAGGCCAGAATCAGCGAATTGGAGAGGGGGCAGGCCTCCTCCATAAGCTCCTTCCCATGTCTTTTCTGTCCTAAGAATCTTGTTAACAGTTTTGTCCCAATCTGCCACCGTATTGTTTTTGAACCAAGTGGGTGGAGCTAAGATAAACAGTTCTGTTTTAATTTACATATTCACCTATTAAGGCATTGTCCAGCCGGTAAAACAATAGTGAAACTAGGTCCGTGTGTAGATCTTATCATTGGTCCAAACCCCAGTTTTTATTTTTTGTTCTATAAGAGTCAGACCCTTAGCAATCCCGTGGAGACATCATAATCCCCCGCTGCCCATTACCATATGTACATTTATAGCCATGGAATGTAATTAATATACCTGATATTACCACACGAGATCCATATCTTTATGTTCGGCCCAGCGCTCGGCGCTCGATTAAAAACTCCTTATATTAGTCTCTTCTTTACACCTCACATTAGCCGAGGAGCCATAAACAGCCAAGAAATAATTGTTGTTAACGTATTTAATCACAAATGAGTTAGACACTGTTTATTGTAGGGATTATTATAACAAAGAGAGAATTAAAATCCGATTCTCTTTTTTCTCAGGCAATTTTTTTTTTCTCATTTTCCGATAATAAATCATCCGACGCGCTTCAGCCATTCCGATCAGCTTAGTTTTTACGATGATCTGGGTACAAATTTCCATGCCGATTGTGAGGTAATCATTAGGCTGCGCACTAAAGAAAGGAACACAATCCTACAGAATGACAGTTTTCTACAATAGATTTTGGCTTTTATACCTCTTAAACGTCCAGGGCCCTTTTTGTTTTTGCGGTTTATTTTTCACTCCCCACCTTCCGAAAACATCAAACTTTTTTTTTCCATTAAGAGCTGTGGTGATGGCTTCTTTTCTTCCTGCTTACAATTGCACTTCCATAAGATCACATTTTAATAGTTGTCATGCTGCCGTTAAAGCGAAAAAAAAAATTTTTTTAACTTTTTTTTTTTTTTTTATTACGATTTTATTTTTATTTATTTACCCTAGGGTACGTCAACTCCTTGGTTGTCCGAGTTTTATCCCATATACTGCCATACTACATGTGCTTATAATGGGGGATGTTCCTCATCATTCATTACAATGGTGGAATTTGCACATGTGTAATTAATGGTTAAATTCAGATCGCCTCGTGACCAATCTATGCTCCCTGATGATGTCACAGGAGAGATCAGATCTTCACAAGTCGGGCGGGCACCATTGCCGAAGATGATGTAAAGAAACACACATCGGCCATACCGCAAGGAAAATATATATCGTGCCTATCGTCTTCCAATATTACGGCGCGATGGCCTTTTATTCTCTAGGAGGGGTGGGGGGCGAGCATGTTCCGACGCACGCTAGGCACTCTCGTTCGTCGTGTAATTTGCCTAAGGACAGTTAACTAACACCTGATTCAACTAGGCATAAGGCCACACTGGGCGTCTATTGGTTGTAATTCTTCCTCACTTTCATTGGGAGGTTTGTAGAACGAACCTGTGGTCCATTTGATAAGCATAAGTGAAACTCTTAGCTATCAGTGATTAAGACACATTGGAGATCCGCTGATTATCCTTACAAATACATAGCGCTAGAACCATTACATGTTCCAACGGAGGCCAATGAATGGGGGATTTTTAACCAACAGCCTTATTATTCTAGTTTATTTGTTTTAAATCCGTCTTGTACGAGCAAGACTGAATTCCGCAAATTTTACTTTCATTCTAATCATACTAATGTTGGGAAATTATCTCCAATAGTAGAAAACAAAAGCTGCCCAAAACCGCATCTTTTAATGTACAAGTTTGATCACCCACCATTTATCCATGGAGGTATGAGGGAAAAAAAAAAAGCTAATTCATGGCCCAATCTATCAGGGCGCGTGTTTATATCTTATCATTCACCCCCACCGATGGATTAGATTTACGCCTGGAACTTTTATTCAGTAAAGGACCTTCAGAGGCAAGTGAGAACAAGACTTTCACATATTATCTATGGGGCCACGTCGTCTGATCGGCGCGCCTTTTAGATGTACCTCATATTTCGAGCGATGTCACGGCACTATAACAATTACTAGATGACAAGGCCAATCTGGCAGCGGGGTGCTCCAAACAACACGCTAAAAAACATCGGAGGTAAAATGAAACATGCGGCTGCACAACTTCTTAATCCGACTCCCACTGTGCGCCCTGCCAAGACTACAGGCGGGTTGTACTCCAATATTCCTAGCATGGAACAGGAAAATGGTTCTCCATTCAGGTGGCTACTTAGTCACAGTTATGATATATATGTCTTCATTGGATATAACTATAACCATTGTACTTTTCACTTCATACAATTCCATTGTCTACCCAGTGGGTACCAATATTGTGGTCTATTCCTAGCGAACAGTTCCATTATCCGTTATGATCAACAGACACAACGGGATGATTGAAAGAAAGGGTGAATCATAGAAAATTGTTAAGACAGTAAACTCTTTTTGAACTAGGGTTGCACCGACTACCAGAATTTTGAGTGTGATATCTTGAGTGGTGTATACACAATACTGATACAGATAAATATTTCAAGGAAAAAAAAAAAAAGTGTATTAGTAACGTTTATTGGGTGGGGGGCCACACGGGGCTACTTTATGGCTTTCGAACGCATGATACACTTGCGTCTGGGGCAGGGCTAGTGATAATATTATAAAATATTGATATAGGACACACCGATTACGAGAGCGTCTGCACAGAGTTTGCCAATCAGTCCCTTCCCATGGGGCTCACAATCTAATCAACCTACCAGGATGGTTTTGAGGGGCTGAGGAGAGGACCTAAGAGGACTGGGATGAAACAACGCAAAATGAGGGAGATGACATACATCTGTTGAAGATTTTGACCTGGGATTTGAACCCAAAGGAACCCAGGCTGCAAGGCTCGTAATGACTAAACCACTAAACCACCGTGCTGCCATGATTGCATATGTGTTTCTCATCGTCAAGACAGCTGTTTTTGGACAGGAACGCTTTAGTTTTAGGTTGATTTGTAATGGTCCTGGTAATGTTCTGATATAACTTGTATCATTTAGGAGGGCTCTTAGAATGGCAAAGGGGCGGTGTCCATTTGTTTTGTTGCGATGTCACTGGCCCATTGTTCCTTGTTCTGTTCATATGTCCCTATTTTGGATGGCGCATACAGTGAGAAAAGAATTGCAGAGCTGCAACTTTTTTTTTTCCTCACAGTGCAGGACCACATACCTCCATAGAATCAATGGTTCTGCAAAAAAAAAAAACAAAAAAACCACCATGGGTTTGTTTATCCGTCATGCAATCACTTATGACCCTTATTTGGATCTTGGTACATTTTTATTCTTCAATTCGACTGTATTATTATATGCTTTAAAATATATAAAAATGATACCGTGATTTTTGAGAGATCGGCTCCCTAGGTTTCGTTCTGAAAGGGAACCTGTCACCAGGAAACCCATTTTATCACTCCCCCAGTCCCCACAAGCATCTACATACCTTGCCAAAGTGTTTTTTCATTAAAAATAGGTTTTCCGAAAAAGATAGTTTAGATTGTACCTTTCATTGCAATCTGCGTGATGCCTCTATGCAGTTGCCAAATGGGAGGGGCTGGAAATGAGCAGCTTCCCCCCCCACCCTTTGGGAACAGCCTCCATGTGACCTTTTCAATCATAGAAAACAACCCTCACTGGGCTGCGACCCCCTGGCTCCTCTACAGCACATCCCGATCGAAGGGAGCTTATTCATATTGATGAAAAGTCACATGTTTCCCAAGGGTGGGGGGGGGGGAACTGCTCCTTTCCAGCCGCTCCCATTTGGCAACTGCCTATCACACCATGCATGAACGGTACAATCTAACTATCTTTTTTTCTGTAACACCGATTTTTGTTATACACAACACTTGGAGCATTGTATGTACTTTTTGTGTGGCTGTGGGGAGTGCTAACAAATAGGTCTCCTGGTGACAGGTTCCCTTTAAGTAGAATTTGTATACAAGTCACAACTGTATACTTTTACAAATTCTTTTTGTATATCCAGACAAATTTTAATTTTGTCACTGTGACAATTATTTTTTCCAAATTTTTTTTGCTATAATGGGCACCCAAGGATATCAATAAAGCTTCATTTACAGACTGACATGGCACTGTTGGGACTATCGTAAGCATCCAGAGCTTCACCAAGGTCACAGGAACAGAGGGGTCCGTCTTAACTATGGGCGTCTGTCTCCGGTGTCTTTAAGTAGGGGACCACCTGTGTACAGTATAACTCGAAGGGCAACCTCGCTGTCCTTTAAAGACCTGGCACTTGATGGTGACTTCTCTTTGTGTATTTTGACATTCCATCAACGCCACAATGGAGTGCATTGGTTATTTTCAAGAAGACGAACACAGTACCGGATAAGATTTAACCCAGCACCAACGTTAAATTCCCAGTCACAATGAAAGTTTCGTGAAGTTGGCAATATTTGTCCACCAACTCACTAGTTTGAGTCCGCCACCCTCTTGCTTTTTCTTGGATGGCAGATATCCACATTTGTCGCAAACCCAATCCTCCTGCTGGAATTAGGGGATCAGCGTAGATTCGCTGTTGGCCAATAAGGTTCTGTCGCAGTGGTCATATGTCTTTAACACATATGGCACAACATATCTACTGTAGTGTAAACATATCCCAGTGGTATACTGACCCTGCACCCTGCTCATCCCCGTAAATGCCGGGGGAGAGTTAAAATGGTTGCTGCGGACTGTCTTTGGTTTCCCTTCCCCCCCCTTTTTATGGGTACAACATCACCGGGGTTCTTCTTTCTTCCATAGTGATTTGCCACGCACAGCAAGAGAGGGCCGGCGGCGATGCCTACACTACATCTGCCCCCTCAAATGTCAAGGGCTTCTGTGTAGGCTCCAGATGGGGCAGCAACTACATCTTTGAACCTGATGTTAGCACAGATACACATAACTGGCCAACTGAGGCAAAAACAACTATGCCTATGAGCAGAACCAAAGTAGTAGGCGTGGCTTTGGGTCATACACTACACAGTGGCACCGTAGTCTGGGAATAGAACATAGCTTAGTTGTTATCCTAAGAGAGTGATCCTATAGAAAGTCAACCTTGGTTGTTATAGGTTTCCCTTGACTGATCCATGATCACTTTTATGATCCCGTGAATAATTTGTTATGTTTGAGCGTGTATGAATCGTAGGCATGATCTTCCTCTTCTCAATGAATCGCAAAATAGTAAAGACCCGATAACTAAAAAGAAATTTCAATTCATCTAGGCTTTTCCAAAGTTAAGCTTTAAATAACAACACACATTAGGGATAATAGTACCCCAGCACAAAAAAAAAAAAATATGTGAAATCTTGAATGAATGGCCGTCCACTTTAGTAGGCGCCATTTTGTGTTACTGCTGCAATTCAAGAAATTAATTTGCACAATTAGCAAACTTCAACTTTTATGATCTCCCTAATGGTCTCCGCTTCAGATGTTCATTAGCTGAACTGATAGATGTTCCGAAAAAGCCTCATCTCACCCCCCCTCTACGGCTAGACTTCATTTGGATCTTCCCCCCCTCCCCCATCCCCCTCTAAATTCTCTGTCTGTTCAATTTTGTTGTCTAAGATGACCTAATACCTGTTTGGCCACACAGATCGCCAACTTTGATCCAATTAGGCTTTTACAATCCCCTAATAGACAAAGCACAGAATGATTTCATTAAATCAAAAATGATTTTTCCAGATAAACATCCGGCGTTCACAAGCTTAAAACAGTTGTAATAACGGCTAGTATCCAACAACCGCCTAGAATTCAAAGATAAGCAGACAGGCAACAAGCAACAAACCCATCAATATGTTTTTTTCGCTGTGGGGGGTGTTTTTTTTAATTCCATCCCACAAAAAAAAAGGGGAAAAAGTCAATAATTTGGTAACGCCCGTCTACCAGCTGAAGTTCTGTTACCACGGAGAATGAAGTCAGCCATCAACGGCCGTATACGGACGTCGCTCCTGCCTCCCTAATATTTCATTGTATTACATACGGCCAATTATTCCTTACTTTCTGTGAACATTCTGTATACCATGTCTCATAGAATCACGATGCTTGTACGCTGCTTGAACCCGGTCATTATTTTCCGATATTTCTCTACCAGTTTGTCTGCTCCTTGACCCTTGCTCCACACTCTCCCCATGAAACCATTTTTGGTCGGCTTTGTTGGTTGAGTTTAATATTCTGGCAGTGAACATTTTTTTCACAGTAACATTTATTTTTAAGCTGTATCCTTGAATGATATACTGCGAACCTCACCAAAGGCGAAAAGCAAGGTGATTATGCCACGGAACCACGTCATGCAAGGCAGAGCGGGCAGGCGCTGAGGTCCATAGATCGATACCCAACTGCACAGAGTTTTTAAAGCGAACACAATCAAGTGTCTTGGAAACGTGATTTCAACCTCAAGAAGAAAATTCGCTATTCACATCAATTATGTGCACGTACTACTTTCCTGTAACGTCCTTGTGCTGAGGTTTAGAACGAAGATGAAAGGAGAGAGGCACGGTTAATCCTGTGTAAGGGTACATTATAGCGGTGCCATTCTCCACCCACCTACTCCATGTGAGACGGCTGAACCAAACAGCGAATGCTAAAAAATCGCAGAATTAAAGTCAATCGGGTCAGACAATAGTGTTTTTTCCCACCATTTCTTACTACTCACATACACTGAAAAGAAAGAGGTTCCTGTTCATTGACACATCGTTAGAAACCTCAACTATACAGACACAGGAAGGCGCACATTTTAACTATGGGTCCGCACGCCCGCCTTTCCGTTTCGTAATTTTTAAAATTTTGCCCATGAATTGCACAGGTTTTTGCACACGTGATCTGGAGTGTGGCACCTCGGCGCTGCCTTGGCACCGACACAAATCGGGGTTTGGGGGCGGTGACGTCGAACCCGGACTGATTGCGAACCAACCGCAGAATTTAAAAGCAAATTGTGGTGGCAGCTCAGCCTTACATTCCACCGGGAATATGTAGAACCCTCCGCGAGCCCTCAGCGGGACAGCGACACATGCAGGAAATTGCAGGACGCTGATTTAAGTGAATCACGGAAGACCAAACCTCGTCGGACATTCAATCAGCGGTGTCAACGGAACAGCGTCAGTATTGCACCAATGGTAAAACAATCCAGAAAATACCATTGTTCCTGCTTTTAAAGACCATTGGGGCAATTTACACAGCTTCTGAAGTCAAATATTTCCAAATTGCCCATGGCAAGCAATCACGAGCTCCCCTTTAAAATCTTCAGAGCACTGGTGACTGAAATCTGAGCTGTGATTGGTTCCTGGCACTGGAAATATTCATGACTTTCAGACTGCTTGATAAATCTCGCCCATTTGCAAAGAAAATAGTATTTGGTCATAAGAATTCATCTCACTACTAGTTATAGATACCTCCTTTGGTGGCGTGACAGAGTTTGTTTCTGTAAGTCTTCACAGGGCACACACTGCTGATGGGATGTTGGCCCATCCGTCCATTCAGATACTCCTCTAGGGCACGTGATGTTTGGGGCTTCGCTGGTCTCAACACAGACTTTTAATTGACAACTCCCTCCAAACAGTTGTGGCCTGGCGCGGCCACTCCCAGGAACCTTCGAGTATTGCTTCTTGCTTAGGATACTGTCATGCAGAAAGCACCCAGTTCGGGTTTCATCTTAAATGTCCCTTGCGTGGAGGTTTGCACTCAAAACCTCATTGATCCAACGCCCCATTACATTTATTTCATCTACAACACTTCCACTTTACTAACGGAATCACTAGCATAGTTTTACCCCACTATCTTCCGGTAACTATTCTAGGAAGGAGATAAATTCCCAGCTCTAATTAACCCTGCCAAGGTATTGGTCCGGGAGATCTTGAGCCTCTGGTGCACTTGTGTGAGTTCTCTTCACTGTAGGGAGGGGGGGCTTTGCCGCATACAGTAAGAGGATCTCACACACACTGCTCCTAGGAGTGCTCTGAAATCCGCTAACAACATCCTGAAAATAAATCATTTCACGGTCCCTGCCTGCTACTAACATCCGAATCAACCAAGATAGGGTTACACAGCTCTCTGGGATCAGCTACCTACAGTCTGCAGCGTTATCTGGTCAACTGCCAAAGATTCACTTTCAATTCCGAACTATCCAAAATTTCAAAGCCTATTCTACTGCATGACCACTGAATACCCTAATGGCATAGGCGCCATGCAAGATCATTTACTGTCACTTTATCCAAAAAGAATGATTGTTCCACGCTGAAATCTGTTTCTAAAAAGGAATCGGCCAATCTCCTCGGGCATGACCTATAACTAATATGCAGCGGTTATTATGTCAGGCTTTATAAGGAGAACACAGTCTGGTGTTTTCCACAAACACTGCATTATCATCCCATATTTAACTCATGCTCACACAACCAAACACTCGGACCCACTGAAAAAAAAAAAAGAGATAAAATCCGTTCAAATAAAGATGTGATAATGAAACACAGTGAATATGATTCGTCCCCATCGTCAGCGGCGGGATCACCACAGCCGCAGAAAGAAGAGAGATCTGTACGATAATATCATGTGGGAAACAAATTGGTCTAAGAAACCCTCCAGAAAAAAGGATGATAGAAAGCAAACGACAAAACTGAAGACTCGGTTTCACCATGACACATAAGGGGAATATCCGATAGGCTAAAAAAAAAAAAAAAAAAAAAAATCAATGAAACAATGTAAAAAACTGAATGGACATGAGGATCACAATGGTGTCCGAATATTTTTAATTATATTATGTTTGGAGGGGAGTATTGGTCAACATTTTTACCTAACATACTTAAGTTAGAGAATTCTGCTCAGTTTTGTAAAATAATCCCTGCAGAGCCCATCCTTGGAGAACATCTCTCTGTATTCCCACAACCTTTGCATTGCGGCGTTTAGTCTTGCATTTCTTTCGCCTGTGTTTGTTTACACAGCTCTTGAGCCGTGAGGACTTACCTTATTTTTGCACTTCCTTCGGGAGATTGTTTTTTTTATTGCCATTATTTTTTAACAAGATGTGATCGATTGCTGCTCCCTTTTCCTTATCAAAACTGAGAAAATTATGTAGAAATAGTGCTATAAGCCCTAGATGAGAGGAGAGTTGTAAAACTCACTGTTCAGGGTGTGTAAACATAATACACCATAATGTGTCACTGATTGGATCTCCTTATAAACAGATAAAAAATAATACTAAGGGCATTTTGCATTTTCTTTCTATAAAAACAAGCGAATTTTCCTAAAAGGATTCGGTCAACCCATTTTTTCCCCCAATAACACTACAGGTAGGCGCGGAAATCCCGTCTAACGAATATCCCTTTTTTGTTTCAAAACCTTAGGCCCATTTAACCCTTGACATAATTTCCAATTTCCCCTTCCTACTCCAATCCCATGAAATAGCCAGCGTCCGTAATTGACGTCCGGTTTTAAGAAAGCAGATGGAGTGGATAGTTTTTATTTCCGATTAAAGATATAACTGATCCTCCGACGGCAATCAGCTCATGGTTTCTTTGATCTACAGAATTGGGTGGATACAGGCAGTTTTAAAATGTTTTGAAGTGATGAGATACATTCCTGCCATTTTATTTAAAACGTCCGTTCACCAGTTCTGTAGATCACAGCAATTCGGGAAAGAGAGATGCTTACTTTTTAAGCAATCTACTACAATCATAGTGCCATTACCATGACAACCAGGGACACTACGCCTATATACAGCACCGTGACTGTTGTGATTTCTTATAGTTTGTATTATGCATTCTTTCCTTCATCAAAATAACTTATTACAATTATGCACATGAGTCCTAAGCGGATCTGTGAGATTTTACCAATCCTTCGTGGTTGACACGAATAATAGCTGTTAATCCTTGCAGGATCACCTTTCTCCTCACACTGTGTGAAATTTTACCTTCCTGTGCTTGCAGTGAGATTACTCAGACAGAGGGAGTGAGAATGCTGAGGAGCGGAGGGGGAGACATGTGACAGCCTGTGAAGCTGCAGGCATGGAGTGGCGGTGGTAACACCCCTTCAGGTTCCTTAGCATATTTAAAGTATTGGTACTTGAGACTGCTTAATACAACCGAATGCTGGATCTATCTTTTGTTAATCCCTGATCTGAGTGGTTTGCGGCAAAACAATTATAACATTCAGGACCTTGGGGAAGCTGGGCCAGCATGGCTGACCAAGAAAACACAAAAATTACAACAGGGAGCGTGGAAGTGCAATGCGGTCAGTCAAGCATACGTTAACCAGAGCTTGATGACTCAACTCAGCTCAGCTCAAAGTATTTGCTGATCTTCTCCTGCAGAAAACGCTCCTGCAACAGAATTGTGGACGCTCATGCGCTGAACCAGCCATAAAGCCATGCCATGGCAGAGCTTCATTTCAAACTGTTATATTCTGGGTTGTATCAGCAACATACTCAGCCGGTATTACCAAATTGATCCTGCATCCAGTGAGCATCATATGTACTAGGTAAGGTTTAAGTATGAAATAGATAATCTTTATATTAGTCCGCACAAGTGGGAATTTACAAAGCTTACGACAGCAGAGGGGTACAGAGAGTGAAGGACAACTATGACACAATTATTAGGGGAAAATGACAAAAAGAAAAAAGGGGGATAAAAAGACAAAAAAGAGACAACATTGAATCGCATTTTATTTTATGCTTCCCTCCCTGGCCCCTTTTCCGACGTCTTTGTTCTCGAGACCTGCATCGGACGGTGAGGTGGGGGTCGCAGTACTTCCTGTTCTGTGCCTTGGTTGTTGACAGCCAACGATGGCTCAGCCGGGGAGTGCAGGAATTAGTCTTTGCCCAGCTACCTGCTCCTTTTTTTCTCCCCGCCTTGCCTCTTTATCTTTATCGCTTCTTCTCACCACCTTGTCGGCTCGTTCTCCCCTTCAAATCACATGGGGTGAAGAGGTTCTTAACGGAAGGTGCGCAACAAGTCACCATCCGGGTTGTGAAACGTTCTACCCGCGTCTCCTTCCTTCTTCCCAATGATTGGCGATATAGGGCTCAGCCTATAATATTACGCGCCTCGAAGGGAACTCATCACAAACGTGCTCCGCGTTATTGCCAACGAGATCACAATCAATTGGCCTCTAGGACACACACATACACTACGTCCTTCTTCCTCCCCTGTCAAACTCCGCGGCGCTTGCTCCAGAAAGATCTCCTAGAAGTTCTACTCGGGGCTGCCATGTGTCAGTGCCATACATGAACTGGGCAGCAATCAATGGTAGATGGACCGTTATATGAAGCAAAAGCATGTTTATTTGTCTAGGGGTGCGGGTTGCGACACTTCTTGTGGCCCGCGGGGCGGACAAGCCGCACCCGCGCTTCCTAAGCAAATGAGAAAGAAGAGTAAAAGGGACAGCGTGGTGACACAGGGGTGGTGGGGGAAACAGGAGAGAAGCACTTTGTACCAAGCAACAGAACGTACCACCGGGCTAAAACATCACACGTAGAAGGGATTTTTATAATGAATATGATGTTGGAAGGCGCTATGGGGTGGGTGGGGTAACCGACATAGGGAACTGGTAGAATACTTTTATGCATAACCATATAACAAAAATAAACCGGGGAATGAATCTCGGAGCGCCGATAACTGATGCGAACGAACCCAGAAGAGCTGGAACAGACGGCGCAGAACGCGGTTAAGAGAGAAGGGCGGGGATGATAAAGCGCGCTACTTAATGTCCTACTCCGCTTCTAGGAATCGACATCTGCCTTCTTCATCTCGCAGTAAATTCGGGGTGGGTGGGGAAGAGAGGCTAAAGGGGGGTTGGGGGGTACATTGGCTGGTAATAGGTACAAGATTCACAAAACTGAACTCGAGAGTGATATTAGGTTATTAATTTTTAATAGGAGGGAATGAGGGTAGATAGAAGGGTCTAAAATCCATATACAACTACCTAATAGCAGTACACCTATTAATGTCTACAGTGATTTTTACAGTGGGCCCCCCAATACCGTAGAGGCTGTGCTACTTGAAATATATTGTTTTACATTAATATTTGATAATAGGCTGGTCGATGGCCACGCACGATACTATTAACAATGCGCATTTCAAGATGAATATGTGTTTCCCTGGAAGGAAGTATCATTGATTACGAAGATTGAAATATGTCTGGACAGTTTAGAAACTCTGTGAACACAACACTAGAAGTACCACTACAGGTCCCTGAATTTTTGAATTTTTTTTGACAACCCTTGGATCATGTTAACGGACTGTTCCTGCAGTGCGACACAGTATTCTCGGTATTTTGGTCAATGCCTAAACAAAAGTAGATGTCCTTAAATTTTAATGGACGGTTACACCATTAAGAGTATCGTAACATTACAAAAAAAGTATTATGGGGGGCGCAAATCACCAGTTATATTCTCCCCCAGCACAGAAAAGGACAGAAAACCATAGGACCATACACAAAATAAATACCTGTAATTAAAAAGAGGGTCAGAAAACCAGTAAAACAGTGTTGCCTCCCATCTGCTAGGAACTGCCCTGTCCTGTCCTATCTGGGGTAAATTAGCGACATGGTGCCCGGTAATGGTGACACCTACCGTACTAGCCGCTGGTCGCATTGGTCTATAAGGGGACGTATATCCTGCCCCATACATGAGTGTGAGGGGGCCCTTATTCTGGATTAAGATGCCTCTGCTCCCACATACTGGCACTTAGCAGTACGTTTGTGTACGTGGGCCAAAAGATTGGTTTGAGAATATTTGTTCGAAGTAGATAATTTCCACCGCCATCTTCCTTGACCAGATTTTTCCTCAAATGGCGCATGCGAAAAATGCCTCAAAGCAACGGTAAAACCTTATACCACACGCAAGACAATAATGTTGTCACAGTTTCTTCCTCCATACTTCATACAAATGTAGCAGATCTCATTAAAAATCTTTGGGTGCCTGACGTCTGCGCTGCAAAAGATTCCGGAACGCAATCCAAGTAGGTGAAAGCTAATATTAAGAAAGAACTCGGATAAGAAAGCGAGCCATTGCATAGGAACACCGCTGAAATATACTTTTCCCAGCCAACTCCCCTTTTCCTTCCCAATGTAAAGGCGAATACCTGGAAGAGAATAAACCAGTAAAAACCAACTCCACCTTTCTTGCTGATAGTGTGATACTACTAAGCTGGAATCATCATGCGACGGACCATCTGGATAGCTATAACATCAAATTGTATCATTTTCTTTAAAGATCTTTCATGTAATTCTTCTACACCGTCAAGTGCGAGAGTGATCTTGAATGACACTTGAGGAGGTTGCATGAATCGCCCGAGACCTTCATTAGTCACTTGTACAGGCTTTGTGGTATTCCTGCAGATGCTTTCAAGGTCCTACATACTAAGAGACATCTCCCTTTAAATGTCAGCTTTTAAGTATTCGCTATTTCAGGCATCCTCGGAATTACTTTTCTCGGTCTGCGATGCTGGAATACGAAGATAGGCGCTGGTTTCGACAGGAATGTGTTACTGGAAATTTCACGACCCGATAAGCTACTTAATTGGCTTTTGTTCCACAGATACACACGTACAACCCATTTTAAGGTGTGCCATTGTTGAAGCGAACCCCGAACTGCATTCGGGCTGTGCAAAACTGGCGGGTTGGCACCCCTGCTGAAACAACCACCATGCTTTTTAGCCCTTTGCAAACCACATGCGGCAGCCCATATTTAGTAAAAGCAGAGATGGCTAGGTATCAACTCGACCCTGTGGGCCGTCAGGGCAGTTAGTGGGATGAGTACACTAGATTGGAACGGTGGAAATCTAAATAATTGCCCTTTTGAGGGGCACCCATCGAATGCATTCATGACGCTAGTGTGCAGGAGCCGTCTGTTTTTCACCGACAGAAATCAACGTAATACTTAAAGACCAGTCCTAAGTGCTATTGTGCTTTATATCTCAGTGTCTCCACTACACTTCAGTGAGTAAGCAAAGATATTATTTTTATTTTAGGCGGATCCAGCACGGTGTGCCCACCAATAAATTGACAACGGGGGCTAAAGGAGAACCAAGGCCAATCCCCTTACTCTACTGACTCTTATACTGCCCTTAAAGAGAAACCTTCGCCACATTTTTAAAAAATATAGTATGACAGTTCCCATAGAGAATATATAACTGACGCTCTTAATTTAAATAAAATTGTTTCCCTCACTCCCCATCAAGCACTTTATAATCTTGCCTGGCATTCACAGGCCAGAATCAGCGAATTGGAGAGGGGGCAGGCCTCCTCCATAAGCTCCTTCCCATGTCTTTTTCACACGGTGTTCACAATCCTCTCTGAAGCCTTCATGACGAAACATTCGATCCTGTCTAAGAATCTTGTAACAGTTTTGTCCCAATCTGCCGCCGTATTGTTTTTGAACCAATTAGGGGTGGAGCTAAGATAAACAGTTCTGTTTAATTTACATATTCACCTATTAAGGCATTGTCCAGCCGGTAAAACAAGTAGGACAGTAACAGGATCACAATCATGTCCTACTATATTCCGAGGGATTCGACACTATGCATAAAAAGTACATAAGGAGTCACCAGGGATGTCCCATAGTCCAGGAACATCACCCTAAGGCTATATTCACACAACTGTTATAGTGTAGCATGGCGGGCAGACGTCCCCGCCCCTCTCCAAAGCAATATATGGCAAATGGCGTCGTAATACGGGAAGAGATAGGACATGTCCTATCTTTTCACGGGCACAGAACAATACGGTGCTGCACCGTGTGCCCACTGCCGACCTATGGGGGATGTATATACAGCAGAGGACCTGCAGGGGGCATCGGAAAGGTGAGTATAATTTTTTTTTTTTTTATAGTCTTAAGCTTATACCCGAGTATATACGTTACCAATACACCTCTGTTAATATTTCTGCTCTGCTTTCTTGATATGTAAAGTGAAACTTCCTGTCTTTTACCTCATCAGCCAGAGATTCCTGTCCATAAAATTTGTAGATGGAGGGCCATGTGATCTCTAACTGGCGATTGCTGCATATTGTAGCAAACGGCTATCACGGGTGCTATCCCGTCGAACGCCGCTGGCAAAGCTGCCGGCATCTTTAAAAAGATGGCGCATTTACGTCTTGGTGAGGATCATCGCTCCCCGCTGTGTCATCGGAGGGGCGGGGGGGTTGGGCGTTGGGGCTGATTGGTTGCCATGACAGCCTTGGGTCTTCCGAATCGGACAACGTAGGGTTAAAGTATCCTAGGGGGTCTGAAAAATATTAAAAAATAAAAAAAATGTTAAATTATAACAAAACCTAAAAATTTACATCGCCCCCCCCCCCTTCAAAATCCCAGGATGTGGGCGGGGCCTCTCTAAGCAGACATGTTTGCTATCCATCTACCGTATATACTCGTGTATAAGCCGAGTTTTTCAGCACAAAAAATGTGCTGAAAAACCTCATCTCGGCTTATACACGAGTTAATAAAAAAAAAAAATACACGAGTTAATAAAAAAAAAAATTAATACTCACCCTCCGGCTCCCGGTCCTCGGCGGCGGCTCCTGGTCCTCGGCGGCAGCTCCCGATCCTCTGCGGCGGCTTCTCTCTTCTATCTTCACGTGCCGGCAGTCGCGCCCATGCGACTTGCCGGCGGGCGCACAGTGCGATGCGGCAGTGTCGCCGCCGAGGACCGGGAGCCGCCACTAAGCATCAAAGGTGAGTATCACATGACTAGGGATATATAACGAGCTGTGCACCTGTGACATCACATGACCTGGGATATAACGAGGCATGCACCTGTGTGACATCACATGACCAGGGATATAACGAGCTGTGCACCTGTGTGACATCACATGACCAGGGATATAACGAGCTGTGCACCTGTGTGACATCACATGACCAGGGATATATAACGAGCTGTGCACCTGTGTGACATGAGTATAACCAGGGATGTAACGAGCCATGCACCTGTGTGACATGAGATAACCAGGGATGTAACGAGCCATGCACCTGTGTGACATGAGATAACCAGGGATGTAACAAGTCGTGCACCTGTGTGACATCCAATAAACAGGAATATAACAAGCCGTGCACCTGTGTGACATCACATGACCAGGGATCGGTGTTTATCCACAGGAAGTAAACAAAGATGCTCCTTTTAGAATTACAACAAGCAGAGATCTAGAAAACGGTGAGGATGTATATTAGAAAATTGTGTAATTTTCCATTACACAGACGTTGTAAATTATTTGCTGAAAGTAATTTATATTCCTGGTCAAGATGATTAAAGAGAAGTTTTTGATACATATACTCCCTGAGTGAAAGGGTTAACACATGACAGTCATCGCTGTCACTAGTCATAAGCTTTTCATGCCCTTCACATCTGTGTCCCTCAGCATATAGACGTATACATAAAGCTTTACATTTTTAATTTGCCCCTGCACTTCACTGTGATGGACACGTCCCACATATCTAGGTTAGTGATGTGATTTTATTCTCTATTCCATTGATTTAAAATGGGTCATTTTCTTACGTAATTCTATGTCCAGGTCTTTTTTTTTTTTTTGCCTATTTTTCTTCTTTATTTCACCATCTCAACATTTATCTTCCATAAGAACTTGTACACACTGTGCACCAACATTTCATAAAACGGAAGATCCTAATAGAACAATGAGTAACATCTAAGGTCAATGTGTGCCTGTGCCTTATGTTTTATCCATAGGTGCTTATTAAAGTCACAATTTCCATGCTTTTTATTTTGATGACTTGACTGACTCCTGGCACCACCTTCAATTCAGACACTTCAGCATCTTTCCATTATATCAGGCACTGAAACTCATGCTAGCTGCATGAACCACAGCAAAAAAAAAACAAAAAAAAAGATTGACTATGCTTTTTTATTGCCATAAGTACAGCCTGGCTGAACCGTTCACTATGGAGAGGGGAGGGGTGAGGAGCGCTCTCCCGTTCTTCAGCCGGCTGTGTGCTAAGCCTGGGTCCCGGCCAGAGCGTAGCAAGCCTTGTGTGCATGAGGCTTTACTCTCTCCAGCTGTGTATAGCAGCAGTGTCTGGTGCTACAGCTCAGATCTTGATTGTGACCAGGCTGCACAGGCACCATGTTCCTGGGGGTCCTGATACTGAGTGCCATAGGCACCTCATTCAGCTGATCACAATGGGTCCTGATGCCTTGACCCGTCTGATGTGGATCCTCAATCCATCAGCAATAGTAAATTCTTGCAAAACCCTTTTACGACCAGAGTCATTGATGCTTTAATGTCCAGTAAAGTGTACGAACACTATGGAACAGCGTTGCATATCATAACAATTACTTTTTTTTTGCTTCATGACATGTGAGACTTTAACTTGATAGGATAGATTGATATATGTATAGTTTTTATTGTTTAAACAGAAAAATTGAATACACTTTTATCAAAATATTTTAAAACTATATAAGTCAGTCCTCTACCCATCTCCAGGTTCATCTACAGATGCAGAGTGTGCTTGTACTTCTGGTAACTGTCAGGAGACGGGCTGGGGAGGGCTTTGAAAAAAAATAAACATGTACTCGCCTCCTCTGTCGTTCTTGATATTCCATGCCGCGGTGTATGTGATTTGTGCCATTTTTTGTTTACGGGGGTATGGACTATGTTCTCGGGGAGCTTTCGGCTGGCTGAGGTGACCGGCCACACCCACACGTCACCATATCCCAGCCCCTACAATGCTGAGATATAGGATGGGGATGGGAGGGCGCGGCCAGCCAGAAGCTCCCCAGGCACAGCTTTCGTGGCCCTGTAAACAAACGGACTCGGCTCAGACTCAACACGCCGTGGAACATTGGGAGCGACAGAGAAGGTGAGTAAACATTTTTTTTTTTTTTAAAGACCGGCTCGGCTCCTACTTTTTTGCAACTGTCGGACAACCCCTTTAAGGAAACGTGGATCTCTACCTTTGCAGAACATTCTTACATTAAAGGGGCTGTGTCGGGTGTTCATAAGTCGGGGACTTCCTTTATTCACCATTCCAATGCTGTGAAGTAATAGTAATACATCGAGTCTCTTGTCACTTTAAGGCACTTTGTGCCTGATATAGTTATTTGTGAGTGGGGTGCCCTACAGGCCACATATAATGAAGTGAGGCTGCACTCAATAACCTGCTTTGCTTAATAGCTCTCTGACCCAGGGAAATCATCATCTTTATACCAGGATGGTCCTGAGTGGGAAATAAGATTCACCAAGCAATTTGCATAATGTTAATAACCGATATGGAACCCCTTTAAGGTGCTTTCCAGTGTGGGCATGTCAGGCACCTCCGCTCATCCATATTTCAGAGGTAGTGGCTGGTCGTCACACATGTATATGTTACACAATTATTAATGGATGACTTGTTCCGTTGCGTGTCATCACTCTCCCACTCAGCGTCGTCTCCCTTCCTCAGCATGAACATGATGACTGCCTCTGCTTTCTTGTGTATCCATTAATTTTCACGGGAGAAGGAAAGCAGTCTGCGAGATGAGATGATCTGTCACCTCCTCCGAGCCCCAGATCCCAAACCAAGACAACATTTGTCACAATTCTCCCGATTCTCCGCGCTGTGATGATTTATCAGCCGTTTCATCACGTTCTAGTTAGGCTAGTGAGTTACATTTGTTCATTTGTGCATTTGTTTCCTTTCTCTGTGCAGCAATTACCCCCTCCCACTAAAATAATAATGAAAACCTAAAAAAAAAAACCTGCAGTTGTCACGATGACTGTCTCACCGCATCACTCTGTGTTGTGTTCTGCCAGAACTCTTGCTAGAAGCTTATATTAGATTTTATTCAATTGGAGCAGCTTCCCTAAGCCCCTGGCCTACTACGCAGGGCTGCCACATACAGTTTGTTACACACCTCGGCTACTGAGCGGCAGCGGGCTGGTCTCAGCTGGGCCTTGCCAGAAATGTTCCTCTTGTTTTCAACATCGATATCATATGCAGGTTAATTTTCGGAGGCAACTGTCTCTGTCCGCTCAGTGTTTGCTTCACTTCATGCCAAGGACTGAAAAGATTATCAAACTTCACGATCGGAGAAGATTTCCATCCATGCATCCGTCATGGCGTACAAGTTACTGTTAATGTTTTAAATTAATTAGTCCTGTTCCTGCATCGATATTTACCAATGTCTTTTCCAGGATCCTTTCCCTGTTCTGCCCTGCTGCCCTCTGTATATTTACATAACTGCCTTCTGTACCTCTTTAAGGTCGTCCTTGTGGCGTTACCCTCTGTGTCTCTCTCCTCACTGAAAGACTGTGGGTCATAATCTCTTGATGCAGCTCATTCTTTTCAGAAGAGCTCAGAGATGTAAAAAAGGAAGCATGGAGGGTCTGCACAAAGAACAATAGTAAGAAGCTGGACTGCTGAATCACTTGATGAACATCCATGGATTATCTAGATGGCAGTAAAGGCACATGGGCAACTTTTGTAAAAGAGAGGCCAATTCTTTTCATTTTATTACCCTGCATTTCCAGGTAGTTCAAAAAGGAGCTATCAAAGTGGTAGTTTTATGAAGATGCCTCATTTTAAAGTAGACAGCAGAGGCGTAACGTCAAGCTGTTGGCTCAATGGCAAAATCTATACCAGGCCCTCAGTTATAATATTTAATTTATAGGATTGTTCTCTGTAAATCAGTTTGAGGAGCCCTGGCCTCCGCGGGCCCCTTGAGCAAGTGCTTCCACATACTCTGCACCCTTCAAGTAATATAGGGAACTGAACTGACCTTCTATTCTAGGTTTGGATTGTAAAACTTGTAGGAACACGGAGCAAGTTGGGTGGATCAGTCATGCCATGTACAAATAGCCTTAGGCTGACCATACACATAGTATACCAATTATGCCTTGACTCTCACACTTGAACTTTTGGCTAAGTATGCTTGTGTCCCCCCATGGACAAGTGAGAGCCACTGGCTTAGATCCAGTTCACACCTGCATTCGGACCTCCACTATTTACTTCCATCGCGAAAACGATAATAACAGTCTAACAGATCCATTAAGATGTCCTTGGAATTTCAATAGACCTTTAATGGCTTCCGTTGCTGTCCCTTTATAACACTTCCTATAGCTCTATCCTTATTTGAAACAGGAAAAAAATTGTGTAGGAGCTTCCGTCCAGTTTTTTCTGTTCAGATAGCAGAAAGCCTAATGGAATCGGTCCAAACGGACACTGACGGAAGCCTCTAAAAATTGATTGCACTCGGTGGATGTTTTAAAGGATCCAAACGATTTTCGTTCTTATCGTTTTAGTGACTGAAGTAAATAGTGGAAGTCTGAATGTATGTGTGAACTAGGCCAGACCAAACATTTCAAACCAAATTTCTCCCTAACATTTGCTGTGAGGGGAGAGGCAGAAGGCCCCCACATGCATTCGATTATTGTCCAGCCAACATCTGAAGTTTATGGCCAGCTTACCCTATTACGACTAATATGGCAGGCTAGAAGTAAAGTGCTCTAGTAATCCGATGGGGCACACTATCATAAAAAACCTCCTAGGTTTTAGTTTTATGTTACATATGCAGTACAGGTGGTCACCTACTTAAGAACACCCGACTTACAGACGACCCCTAGTTACAAACGGACCTCCGGTAATTGGTCTTTTACTGTACTTTAGCCCAAGGCTTCAACAGCTATAACAGTTATTAAAGGCGTCTGCAATTAAGCTTTATTGTTAATCCTGGTTCTTATGACAATCCAACATTTTTAAAATCCAATTGTTACAGAGACCAGAGATTTTTTTCTGGAGTTATAAAGTATACAGTTCCGACTTGCATACAAATTCAGTAGAAAACAGACCTAAAGAACTTATCTTGTTCGTAACCCCGAGACTGTCTGTATATATCGCACAACTACGTGTACAGTGTATTTTCCTCTGGTTGGCTCAGTCACTAGTGGCTAATTCCTAGTGGCAGACGAGTCATCTTCTTCTCCATGCTTCTGACTCCTTTCCCTTTCGAGTTTCTTTTTCTGAATAACACGACGCAAGCTCTGATGATTATGTGGTTTCAGTGGAATGAAATAAAGCTGCAGAACAAATCAAATCTCATCCGGGTTTTGTTCCCTGCCATATGTTATGGGATGATCTGTGTTTCCAGAAATAGCATTATCTGTATGCTTTCGAAGAAATCCGTTTTAAAGTCACTTTTAAAGGGGCAGTGAATGGAGAAGCAAAAAGGCATTTTCTCATTTCCTTTTAATGAATTACGTATGAGGATTTAAGAAATGAAAGGCAATAACTACAATGGATTGATATCCTATTGTTTTAGCTTCTTACTGGCCATAGAATTGGCCTCCATTTATTTTCCACCATTGGACAAGTACAATTCAAGCATAGAATGTATTGGAATAGGCTATAAAAAAATTATGATCCAGAGCTAAAAATCTTTCCAAGTATAGATAATTCACATAGTATCCTATGGATAGGAGGTAGAAGTTTGGGTCTTATCGCTGGGATCCTGCATGACTTACAATTTCATCAATTGGGAGGTATAGGGTTATACCTGCCTATTGTAATTCCATTTACAGTGGATATGAAGGCAAATAACAGTAACTGGAATCACAGGTCGCAGTGACGCCTTTACAAGCGTCTATGATGCTTGTACAGGCAGTTTTACTCCTCAGGTATAGTCTTATGCGGATAAAGCTGTTCTGAAATTTTGACCGGTGTTTTTACAATTATCTAATTTACATTTTTACTCAGTGCTTTATACAATTTATAAAATAAGCTTAAAATACAGCTATTTTACTATTTTTTTTTCTTCCAAGATGCTACTTGACCCCTTAACAATGCGTGACATAGTAAGTCATGAGTCGGCTGTGGGTGAGTGCTGATGGGCCATAGCCACTGAGTGTTTGCTGCATATTGCAGCAAATACCCACCGGTAACACCCGCCTTTGCTGCTAGCAGAAGAAGCTGGTCGGCGCACGGACACTGCCATGTTGGCTGAGTCTCTCCCCATGACATCATCTGAGAGCGGCAATCTCTTTTTTTACACAATGTATTACAATGATGCAGATTTGAACATGTGTAATAAGTGATGTGTAAAATCCTATACAGCAATACTGTAATAGGTAGGATCCATCAGACAACCTTGGGTTAAAGGACCCTAGGGGGTCTCAAAAAATAGTATAAAAAAGTCATTCAAAAGTTTTTAAAGAATGACAACCACACACAGATCATACACCGAAGTATAAAAAAAAGTATTAGCGCCAGAAAGCGTGCAATTTGTTATGCAGAAAACGAAACCTCATACAGCTCCTTACATATAAAAATAGAAAAAGTTATGGATTTTTGAAGGCGGGGAGTGAAAAATGAAAATTCAAAAACCAAAGGGCCTGGTCGTTAAGCGGTTAAATTATTTGAAGCGTTGCTTGGTCAAAAATGCTGACAGATTCCCTTTTTTAAAGGGATTATTTGCCTTGTGTGGTCTCGCTTTTGTAATAAGAGTCCCCCAACGCGTCACTGAAAAAATCTGAAATCCATTCAGAGTTTTGCTTCTAGTAGATAACGGCGGTCAGCATAACGGAATACAAAGACAGATGGCGCCCTTCTGCCAGCTTCATCATCATGCCCACCAGGCTCGCTACATCCTTATTGTGTGGCATGTTCAGTATCTGGAGGTTTTACCAGCTACGTGCGGCAAGCAATAACCCAAACCATGCGATTCCATTTATTTTGGAATATAGTATACATTTTCTTTTGCATAGGGCACACAATCCCTATAAAATGTCCCTCTTTTCTGACCAGTGTAGTCTCCTTAAATATAAAGATGACTGAATTCAAGAGCCAGGAACATAATAGGTTATAGTCATTCTACCCACATCTCCCCACAAATATAAACTGGCTTTGAGTCAGACACTTTATAATAGTGATGGGAATTCCGGCTCTTCTTAGTGAGCTGGCTGATTAGGATTCGCTCACTAAGAAGAGCCAGCTCTTCTTGCTCCTGAACGGCTCCCTATTACATGTATAGCTAGTCACCTCATTCCAAACCACTTTTAACCCTGATTGTAGTGGGCTAAAGGGGGCGTCGTGACACAGTTAGGGGCGGGGTTCAGCGAGCCATCGGCAGGGAGCCGACCCCCGACGTTGACGTAAAAGAGTTGTCTCTTAGTGCCGACTCGTTCACGAACAACACATCACTACTTTATAAGCTTTTATGTTCCTGCCTCTCAGTGATCTGTCATCATAGAAAGACTGTTTTATTTCATAGAAATGTTTTTATTTTACCAGATACATTGTCACCTGTGTGGTTGTACTGTTTCTTTCTATAATTACACTTGTGTCAATCATTGTATGATGAGGTGGTGCTGCGTGGCATAGAAAGAAGAAAAATGGTGCCTTAGAGGGGTTGTCCGACTTTTTTTTTTAATTCTTCGGATGCGCTGGGATTTAAAAAAAAAAAAAAGCTTTCTCGCTGGGCCGGGGCACGGAAGCTGCACGGAATTCAGCTACCGGTCAGCGACATCCACCCGTCTCCACATCTTGCCGCTTGATACAGCAATGGGAATAGGGAGCTTCTGTGCCCCTGTAAACGAACGCCTGAAGAATTTTAAAAACAGTCGGACAACCCATTTTATCCAGTTTTCCAGATCACTCTAGCAGTTTGGAAGTAGGAGTTCTCCTTAAGGAGAGTTTGCCAATTAAACCACCTGTGTGGGGACTTAGTCATTGACGCTCCACTACCTTGAAAGGCATTATTACCAAGTATGACCTACAAGAAGTCTAGTAACATGATGCCTAACAAGGTAGCAAAAGGAGGCATTGTTTACCATTTCCCACCTTGGAAAACGTATTTGCATATTTCCCACTCTAGTTTTTCTACGATAAGAGCTGACATCGCTTCCCCTCTGATCTGTAGTGGTGGAGTTCTGGAAAAGAACATTTATAATTTCCATAATTTCCCCAAATTGTAATGAAAGAAATATTCAGCACGTGAATGTGTCGTGAACTAATTGTAACAATTTATTACATATTTTTTGAGTCTGAGCCGGTCCATTTTACTTTAACTCCACCAAAATGGTCTCCTGCTCCACAGCCCTGCTTATGCCACTCGCATATCTCCAAAAACATAGTTGAGTTCCTTACCATGGTATGTATGTCAATGGGTATTAGCTGGTCCAGTGGGCAGGTATTCTTCATACACGTGCATGCTCAGCTGGGAGGAGAAAGCTTCCGGGCTTCATAGGACGGAAAATTCAACATTGCCTCTCTCTTACTTTCTATAACATTCTAATGAAGCTTGGGGGCCAAGATCTTCTTGAATCGGCCCAATCATGCAACTTTTATCTCTTTGGGGGCTTTTAAAATTCTTTCCTATTAAAAAAAAAAAAAGTGAATCGAGATATGGTGAGAATTCAGACCTTGACGCTCCTCTACGTGAGCAGGCAGCCGGCTTAACAGTGTCATTGGTCTACGACGGGGCTTGCATTACCATTACTTCCATTTTGGCAGGTCTATTGCTGTCACCATCCCAGGAGCTGGTATGATCCTTTAAAGCTCTGACTTCATATATAAAGTGACTGCTGGGAACGACTGTTGCTTGGAAGAGTATAGACATAGGTGCGTTCCCTGAAAATTACCAATACATGCAGCATTAAGGACACCCGATTTACATATCACCCGAGTTACAGACGGACCTTCGGATGCTTCATTTACTAAACTTTACCCCCAGGCAGTAATGATCAACTGTAAGAGTTATCAGTGGTCTGCAATCGGAGGTGCAGTGGAGCTTTATAGACTATTGTTCAGATGACCATCCAAATCTTCAATCCTAAAATACTAATTTCAAACCAAAAATCGAATAGTCATAGGGACAAAATACATACAAAATATGCATTCGGCAGAATGTAGAGTACATGCTAGAGCGCTCGTCTTTCATGGTGCATGGGGATTTGACAAAAAGATTTGCCTAAAAAGACCATTTCAGTATAAATGTAAACCTTACAAGTCATAGTAAAACTTCTCTTTCTTGGCTTTGTCCATCACTGATGTTGTTTAACCAGATTATGTCCTTTTACACCCAGCTTTGTGACTAAAAGATATAAAGTAACGCCTCTACAGAGACCTGAAAACATGTTGACGGTGGCCCCTTTATCAGCGATCATGGTGGCCATGTTGATGATCAGTGAGTTTCACTGCTTTGTCCCCCATCGATCATAAGAATTGGGCTAAGTGTCCCATTCTCCGAATTTCTTGGGGTCCTCTTTTCCGTGTTCGATGTGGGTCAATAATTTTTTTTGAATTGCATGCACGCTGCCGCTGAATTCGGTAGTATGTCAGTGTCAGTAGTTGCTGAACACAATGGGGCAGATTTACTTACCCGTCCCTGTGGGATCCCCGAGGTGCGTTCCCTGACGAGAATGCACAGCTGTCGCGATTCACCACTAGCTTGCGCCCCATATCCTGCATGTGTCGCTTCCCCGCTCGGAGTTCACCTTCTTCTTCCCGATCCATGTAAGTGCTTGGCTTGCTACACAATTTAAATGTTAAATCCTGCGGTTTATCTGAATCCGTTGGATCGTCCGATGGCCCGCCCCCCGATTTCTGTTGCATGAAAGCTGACGTCGTCGCGGCAAAATCCGATCGCGTGCGACACAATTCCTGGCGCGATGCCCTAAATGTCGGGAAACCCAACGAAAATGCTGCCGCGGGACCCTATGGAAATAAGCCCCAATGTTTGGGTATCTTTGACGCTCAATTAGACAATGGGAGTACCGGAGATAACTGAGCGTTTTCCGAGACGCCTATTAAAGAAGCAGGACGCTCGTTAAAGTGGCGGAGGTTGTGGATAGTCCATGTTTGCAGATGGTTATAAGTTCTCTATAATTTTTAAAATTAAAAAAAAAAGAAAAAATTATAAAGAAGTCTATCCTGACAAGAGGGTCTGCCCTCTTATATACATTCGTGTTTGGTCTCTATAATGTATAGAATGTTGAAAAAAAAATTCTTTAATATTCTATTTATAGTTTTTTTGGGGGGTTTTTTTGTGTGGCTTTCCCACCCTTAGTAAATAATGGCCACAGTTTGATGCTTCTCCTGCAGTCTATAATTTTCGGCATCTTGTTATTATGCCAGTGACACCGTTTCATCTTAGTCACATCTGCTCTCAGTCTATGTTTCCTGTAATTGCACATGTTGGCATCACCACATGCCAGCTCACTGTGTATTTATACCATATCATATATTATATAATGTGCAGATGGCTGAGCACAATACATGCCATATACGGTAGCTGCGAGGACACGCCAGATCATGTAGACTTCCTGACTTACCGTGCGACTTGTTGGTGTTTCATACATTTTTATGGTCTTTATTGCATTTTGGTGTCATAAGGTCAGATCTTGCAGGCAAGGCTGTCAGAAATTAGATTATGTTCCTAGTATTGGTGAGATTGGCACCCAGTTGCATTGCGCAGTTGCAGAAGCTTTACGTTGAAGGGAACCACTCACCAGACTACATCAAACTACTATCCACCACAGGCAGGGGATGAAATGTCCCTTTTAAAAAAAATCTCCAAAGTCAAGAAAAATTAAAATAGAAGAATTGTGTTTTTCCCGAAATGAGTCAAGTTTAGAGGCTGATGGTGATGTGTCACTTTAAATGCCCCGTCTCCGCTTCTTTTAATACCAAGAAACAATGTACTTCATTTAAATGCAACATATCGCCAGATTTTTCCCCATTAAACTACTAGACCCCTCAGTTAGGGTATGAAATCTCCTTTCTAGGATTCCATATTTTATATGAAATCTCATCCACTTACCTATAAAAAAAAAAAATCTCCTCCAAAGTCAGGTGACAATGAGCAGAGAAGAGTCATATTTTGCCTGAGATGAATCAAGTGTAGAGGCTGGAGTTGGAGTGTATTTTCAGACCCTCTTATCTTTGGTTCTATAGTAGAACCCCACGATGGCCCACTATACTACCCGGCACCGCTCCCTCCGCAACCAAGCATTGTAGCGGGTGGAGTACTTGTAATTCCTGGCTTTGTGTCCCTGAATGTTTATACAGTTCTATCGCTTTTGGGATATAGAAATTGTTGAACCTAGTGGTACTGCAACACACGGCGGTAGCGCTGGCTTGTGGCGTTCTGTTACTGTAGCAGTATGTCATGTAGTGGGTTAGTGCCGTTCCCCCGATGGTGTCTGTTTTCCTTAGGCATCTGTTTTACCAGACTTCTTCCAACGGGTGCAGTACGCCCCAATGCTGCTCTGGACTCTCCTGGAGGCTTTGGTGAGCCGGTTCTTTTCTTTACTGGTTTTAGTCCGGTTTCAGTCCATCTGGTTGAATTGTATTGAAGGCACTGAAAAAATTGAAGTACATCATTCTGAGGTGATAAAAGAAAGTTCTAGTTAAAAAGATCATTTCTAACACCCTTTACTTTAAAATTTTACCCATGGTTGTTGCTGTTTAGCTCCTATAACTTTGATGGTCAGTGTAAAATCCCAGAGTATGGGCAGGGACTCTCTAAGCAGTCGCTTCATGATTCCTCTGTGCTATGAGATACTGTGTGCTGACAATGTACTTAGATTATCAGGGTACAGGGTTATATACACTTTTATTTAGCTTCTGAACATTCACTAAGATCTGACACGTAGTAAAAGAGATGAGACCGACCAGAGATGAGTGATGATAAGATCCATGAGATGGATGTAAAACACAATGGGGCTCATTTACTAAGGGCCGAATCGCTCATTTTCGTCGGGTTTCCCGAAAATTTGCAGTTTGCGCGGTTTTGCCCCGGGTTTTTGGCGCACGCGATCAGATTGTGTCGTATCGGCGCCGGGTTTCATGTGACGGAAATCGGGGGCGTGGACGGATTCGGAAAAAACACAGTATTTTTTTTTTTAAAATGTGTCGCTTGACACGCACTTGCATGCATCAGGAAGAGGATGGTGAACTCCGGCGGACCGAGGCGCAGCAATGACACCTAGTGGATATCAGGCGCACGACCTTGGTGAATCCCAGCAAGCTCCGAATCAACATCGGACAATGTGCCGTGGGATCGCGAATGGACCGGGTAAGCAAATGAGCCCCAATGACTCTCTCACCTCTGCTAACTCAACTACAACACACAATGTCAGCTCTGTTATAATCCTCCTACCCAAATAAAGATCTTATATGTCTGTAGCTTGTAGAGTAAGTCTCTGCCTGCTGCTTGTCAGTAGGAAGTGCCTGTATCTGAGCTGGTCTTGTAATGCCGTGGGAGGGACAGGAGGCAGAGAGTACTGCAGTGTGCAGACAAGAGAAGCTATTCATGAGAAGAATCCAACCATCGGCAGAAGATTTATGGTCCAATCCACGGGCAACCAAAATTGTGTACACCAGGACTGATAGAGACAGGTTGGAATTATATCTGTGAAATGCTGTATTTTTGTTAATAACAGTGAATTAGAGATTGGGGCTCATTTACTTACCCGGTCCATTCTTGATCCCGCGGCGCGTTCTCCGACGTGGTTTCGCGTCCTGCCGGGATTCACTAAGGTTGTGCGCCCAACATCCGCCAGGTGTCGCTGCTGCGCCGAGGTCCATCGGAGTTCACCATCTTCTTCCCGGTGCTTGTAAGTGCGTGTCAAATATTTTTTTAAATACCGCAGTTTTTCAGAATCCGTTGGGTTTTCCGATGGCCATGCCCCCGATTTCCGTCGCGTGAAAGCCGGCGCCGATGCGCCAAAATCCGGTCGCGTGCGTCAAAATCCCGGTGCAATTTGGCGCAAATTGGAAATCGTCGTAAATGAGTAAAGTAAACCTTAGTAAATGAGCCCCTGTGTGTTATTTTGCTACTTTCCTGAGTATATTTAAGAATCTTGCCTTTGTGGAATTACCCCTTTAAGTGAAAAATATTATTTATGCAATGGGCAATAAACCTGCTGCTGGCATCTACTGCTAGACAAGTTTATAGGCATTCAATAGGCAGGCATCCTGTTATAGGTTCATGGTGGTGTTCAGCATAGGCAATATTAGGGTTGTTTTGAATTGCTGGCCCCTTTGCAGTGAACTCAAATGGCAGCATTCAAAATTCAGAAACTAAAAGAGTCTCCTGTCCTAAAATATTCCCTCGTTTATCATTCCAAACAGCCCCCTCATGATTATTTTATATAAGCCCCCTCACACGGTATGGATTCATATCTTTTTATGTATTGATTAGAATCTATGCCACATTTTACATTGGCTGGCTATATACTAGGGGGCATGGGCAGGCAGGATATATACTGGGGGGCATGGGTTGATTGGCTATATACTGGGGGTATGTGCTGGCTGGCTATATACTGTGGGAATGGGCTTGCTGGCTATATACAAGGGGGCATGGGCTGGCCATATACTGGGAGCATGGGCTGGCTATATACTGGGGGCATGGGCAGAATATATACTGGTAGCACATGGTGGTGTTCAGCATAGGCAATATTAGGGTTGTTTTGAATTGCTTTTAGGTGGGGGCCATCACTTTCAAATGGATTTTATCCTCAGACATTACGTTGGTAAGTTGTAAATCGGTAGTAGGTTGGACACACCGTGCAATTGAAAAAGTTTTCAGTTTTTTTTAAATTTTTATTATCTTACACACAAGCTTAAAAAAAATAGTAACTTCGCCATAAGTCTTTATTGAGTGTCCAACATTGACGGCTATCTCTCCCGACCACACCCTTCGGTGTACATGTAGGCTTGTGTATGGATTCTTGTATGTTAGTAAGTGTATTTCCCATGGGAGCGGTCATGTTGAAGGAGATTGTGATGACACTGCCTAACCGTGGTGACAGAGATGTGACGGGCTCATAAAGCGGCCCTATTAACGGTATCCATAAATTCTCCGAATTAATATTACTAGTCGGACAGGAACAAGTTGAACACTACAGAAAAAAAGTCCAGGACAATTCAGTTAGATTCTGTGACTACAGTTGAATTTTTATTTTTGGATAATCTTCCCTTACACATGTAGGCAGCCGGCTAGTCCATATTAGTCAGTGAGGAGGGTTGTACATTTGTATTTAATTTCCTGCTTATTCATCATCCATGAAGTATGGAAAAGGACACAGCCGCCCGGTAAAGACAATCTCGCTAGCAACCTCTATAATTCCCATGGTGGGTACACTACAAATATTCTGAGCCAGCAATTGTAAAGGTGAATGGAAACATAGGAGGGAGGAGAATTGGGAAATGTTCTGGACAGTAAATAAATGCAGATGGAGAGGATCTAAGATCTGGAGGTCATTTTATAGAGTTGTGTATTATGTCTGTACCTCGCTGAATAGGTGAAGGGTAATAATACAGCGCAAGAACACCCAAGAACAAGTCGTCTTCTGATTGTAAGTCCTGCTGTGGGCCGAGAACAAGTGTGAAGTCACTGATAGCAGGATAAAATATCTTCAAGACATTTCCTACTGTTGGATGCTTCTATTAGGACAGTGATGACCAATCTTTGGAGCTCAAAATTTGTAAAGAAAAACGAGTATAACTTGGGTGGTATGTCAAGTCTGTGTGATGGGGTGTTCTCCTCCACAAGTATTGTTGAGCAGTAACTGTGGTGGGTACACCGGCAGCAGGGTGAGATTTTGGAAGCTGCTTAAAGATAATGACTCTCTTATCCCCACTTAGAGAGGACTTGTCAGGAGAAATAAACCCTCTAGGAGCACTTATTAAAGTAAGCAGCTCCCTAGCCCTACCCCGGTAATAGCAGTGTTAAACCACTAGCTTTATCGGGACATACTGATAAGCTTGGAAACACAGCAGTACGCAGCGGTCCCAAGGCCGGACCAAGCTTACAGCGGTTCGGCGTATTCATGAGGGGGCGGTCCAAGGAGACGGTGACTACAGCATGGAGCCTGGCAGTCACCCCGGATATCAGGTGTGGAAGTGTTGGTCCGGGGCAAAAGCTGTGGGGAGAGGGGACTGCCCCCTCATGAATATGTCGGATGCGATGTAAGCTAGGTTCAGACCGCTATGTACTGCAGTGTTTCCTAGCTTATTGGTATGTTCCGATAAAGCTAGCGATTTAACACTGCTATAACTGGGCTAAGGAGCTGCTAACATTAGTGAGTTCTCCTAGAGGGATTATTTCGCCTGAAAGGGTCTCTTTTAAGTCCCTGAAATGGTCCAGGGTCCAGCTGCTGACATAGCAACTATGGGACACAGTTCTAGTGTTCCCAGCTGTCTGGGTGCAAGTCCGCAATAAAGCGCAGGTGGGAGCTCTAGCTTCACTGCCTTGCTGACGGAGGTAAGATGGCCGCCATCTTACTATGGCGTATGGAGTATTCAGAAGAGGGGCAACTCTCCTGCTGAAAATGTGGTGCGAATGGTGGCCACCTTACCTCTATCAGCGTGGCAGTGAAGCCAGAGCTCCTACCTGCGCCAAATTTATTGCAGTCTTTCACCCAGATGCCTGGGAACGATAGTGGCAACAGCAGCTATCTTTCCTCGGTTAGTGATGGACACTGCCTCGTGCTGTCAGAAGGAGAGTTTCTCCACCTCTGCATGCTCCATCTTGCTGCATGTTGGCAAAGTTGTCTCAGCGTGTCACCGGTTAGCCGTCACAGTATTCTGGGCATATTCACACATGCATATATTACGTTTGTGTTCATGAGCACATGCTGCCTTTAAAGCTGGTGTCCAGAAATTATTATTGATGACCTATCTTAAGGACACTTTGGCCCCAGAATGCATTGTTGAAAGTTGTCTGTAATAAAGCTTTATTGTTCATCCTTGCTCCCATTATGAAAATGCTATTGTCACAAGGATGAAAGATTTTCTCTGGAGTTACACTTACAAAATATAACAGTTCCGCCTTACATACCAATTGAGTTAAAGAACTAATTTACATAACCTTTTATGTAACCCAAGGACTACCTGTGCATCACCCCGGCCAATGCAACGGTTAAACCTGGTGTTGTGAAACTAAATCGCTCCCCATGCCATAGAGCTTCTAAAGAGCCTGATCAACTCAATAGGAGTCTAAAGTGCTAGATAATGGTAATGCAGCTGATAATTTTCTGCCTGAGGAGCATTGTCAATAATGTTGACCAATAGGATGTGTTGTAACATGTGTAATTCCAGGAGAAAGCTGGTCACAAGGAGAGATTATAAAACCCCTTGTGGCTGGAAAGTTCAAGTTTGGTCCATGAAGTCTTTTGAGTACAGAACTTCATCACTGCCCTGACACACTTGCCCTGAGAGCACACCAGGCCCCAAGCAGACCTCCACCCTTAGGAGTCTGCCCTACAAATAAAAAAACTCTTAAGTTGAATGCTCTGCAACTTCTGCCTCTGAGTGAGCCCTGTTCCAAGCTGTTAACCACCAAGGGCGCCCCATTCACCACCATCAGGGATCCCGTACCTACATCGGGGTTGCCCCAGGGAGAAAATTACACCGTCAGCCTCTCCCTCTATTTCTTGTGCATTCCACCTGCCGAAGACCTGCCAGGCTGTGGACGAGGCCTCCATCCCCGAGTACCCAGCACCTGGACCACCGACGAGCACTAGGCCCCGCCCAGCCAGCCACTTGGGTACCCAGCTTCCACAAGGCTAGGCCCCGGTGGGAGCTGTTGCACCTGTACTATACATAGCTTTCATGTATACCCTTGTATACCCCTGGAAAGGGATTTACATAGGGGAAAAAATAGTTTTTTTCACCACTAGGATAAGCAGTAACAGTCTTGATGATCCCATTTATATACAGGATGACAGTTCTCCCTCAGTGTGTTTCGGTGTGTGTACACCGCAGGCTGTCAATCACCAGGTTTGGGTGGAGTAACCAGGACTCCCGCTCTCTTTCCCAGGAGTCCTATCAGAATTTACTCCATTTTTTATTAATTAACCCCCCATTATATCACACAAACCTAATCACAGAACATAACTTCTCTCCCACTGCAGTATGTTTTTCCCGAAACAAACATTCTCTGTACGTGTGACAGGAGAAGACGAGCCAAGGACATTTTTAATGGTCGACTTTTAAATGTAGAAGCTCTTTAATCATCCTCAATCGGCACTTAAACAGCATATATGTATACAACACATCTTTTTGTAAACGGGGAACGGTACTATGTCAAGGAAACTTTATATATATGTTTAATCCATTAAATGGCTGGATAAGTAGTGCTAATGGTGCGTGTCTGTAAACTTTCATTAACCAGCTGTGCTCTGAGAGAAGTGACATATGCCCACTGGCAGATAATGCGTCACCCAATGTTCTCTCATCCCTTTTAATGGTCGCCAACGCTATCTGTGCCCTTCAGACATAGTTGACTGCAATGGTGGAGTAGGGAGCCAGAGCCTTCCCTCTTCATCATTGAGATTCCATTATTTTTCTGTGCAGGAGAGGCCTTCAGGTGGATAACGTCATTGGGCGTTCCGTTTCCAGAGCCACATGTATCAGCGGCAGAGAGCAACAGAGGAGATCTGCTGCTGCTGCTGGGGAAAAGGAAAGGCTGAGTATTAGATAATTTTATGACTGAAAAAGGGGGCAAGACTTAGGGAAAGTAACTAATGTGGGGACTACAGTGGGGACAGCGATAGAAAGGAAGGAGGCATCAGGAGGGGGTTAAAAAAAAGGGAGGTATGAGGTGGGGAGTTGCAGGAGAGGTGGCTACAGGGAGCGGCCAGTGTGTGTTTGTGTGAAAAGTCATCAAAATCAGGCATGATAAATGTGGGGCAGTTGCTCATAAATCCAGGCACTATAAATGTTGTTCTCTTCCTATATTTATCTATGACCACCTTCCTTCTAAAATCAACTTTTGATATTATGCTAATGAGCCACAAGGGCTGTGGGGAGCATTGCCAGAAACCTTATGTGCAGTAGCTTCACAAACTGTTACACTGTGCAGGGGCACATATCAGCTCCCGCTTTGTGCTGAAACTTCCTTTGCTGCTGTGAGAAAGTGAGCAGGTTGAGACAATGTAACAGCCTGTGAAGCTAATCTACTAAATCTACTTTTTTTTTAAATTATGCTGAGACTGAGGGGCTACCCTATTTCCCCAGTGATCTGGTTTTAAAGATTCTTACACTGTCGCACCCTGTCTCATGCTTGATTTTGATGCATATACTTTCCTGTCATGAGCATTGAGCAGGGGGATGGTGTGGAGGAGAGGAAGAATGCATGAGGAGACACAGGCACACACAGGCTGCAGCGGCCCCCACCCCTGGGACTAGCCACAGGCTGCTGGCAGGGGGCCAGGTAATGTAAAATAAACCATTATAAACTACTGAAATGATTTAGAGTGCTGACAAAATTGGCATAGCACAGTCTAAAATCACATTCCTGGTAAGGTTTTATACATTTTGTTAGCAATATGCATTGATAGTAGAATCCTACCACTGGTTAGGCCACCCATATGATGAAGTTATATAATAGGGTATGTGCTAACGGGCGGTACACGTTTCTTTCTATATAAGCTGAAGCCTCAACCACAACAGTCCAATACATTGCAAATCTTAAATGGTCCAAAATTGTCTCCTTTCTACTAAGCCTGATTTGTATAATGTTATGTAGACGAGACATTAGAAATAAAGCCGTGTGATTGCATAGCTGTTATCAGTCGTTATCTCGGGCTCCATCTTCTGGATCGCAGGTTCTGCAGTCACAAGGGAATGGTGAGCCGTTTACCTGTTTTCTTCCTCTCGCTCTCGTATTCCTCGCACACAGACCTGCTCATTGGAGACGCCATTTGTCTAAGCCATCATCACTCTTCTATCTGCTGTGCTAAGACTAATGAAGATGATTTGTTCCTGGGCTGAGGACATGTAAAACAGATTGTAAGAAATGTACAGTTTGTCACCTAAAGCCCAAGACGAAGAAGGGCATGTTTTTAAAGACACCGTTTTACGTTTTCATCTCGGCATTTCATTTTGATTTCTAAGGAATTAATTGAGTTTGAAAATTTTGAAAAGTTGGTATGTTTAATTTTGGAAAGAATTGTGGTTCTTCGAATATTTTTTTTTCTAAAATTCTATTTTTTTTAAATTGTTTTTATCTTTTTTTCCATCCTAATGCAGCATTACCCTAGACTTTGTACTTGTGTTTCTTATAAGATGTCTATTTAAGGGTAACTCGGTATCTTGAAATGATTCAGCAGCAATTTGTGAGAAGGTATTTAATTTTTCTATTTAATACATTTTTTTTGCACATTTATTTTTTATACAATACAGCCAGTCCCTGGGTTACATACGAGATAGGGTCGATAGGTTTGTTGTTAAGTTGAATTTGTATGCAAGTCGAAACTGTATAATTTGTAGTTCTAGCCAATTTTTTTTTTTTTTTTGCCCCAGTGACAATTGGAGTTTCAAAAATTTTTTCTGTAATGGGACTAAGGATAATCAATAAAGCTTCATTACAGACACCTTACAATTGACAGCTGATTATTGCAATCTGGGACTATAGTAAAGAATCCAGAGAGCTTCACCAGAGGTAACAGGGAGCAGAGGGGTCCATCTTTAACTTGGGGTCGTCCATAATTCGGGTGTTCTTAAGTAGGGGACCGTCTGTACTGTCCAACTATAGAACCAGAGCTGTGTTAAGGACCAGAATGCCAGCGCCGCAATGGGGAACAGGGACCTGATGGGCTGCCAATGACTAGGGACCAGGATTTGGAGATGTGACCACCTTAACCAGGTTATGCACTATTCATTGGGAATAGTGTTGAGCGGGTCCAAACCACAAAGTTCAGATCCTTTACTGAACTTCAGTCAATTTGTGTCTGAGTGCGGCTCAACACTGCTGCTAATAACACAGCGATTGGTGTTGAAACCAATCATAGGTGTTGCTGTTCAGGCTTAGAGTCGGCAAAGACGTCAGCGGCCATGAAATGAATGTGGGGCGTATGCCGGATCTTACCAGTTACAACTTTGCTGACACCATTTAAATAGAAAATCACAGTCATTCCTGTTTTGAGCTTTGGGTCCAAATTTATTACGGTCCACTCATCCCTATGTGGGACTCTTGGTACAAAAATGCAGTCCTTGCTTGATGTGTTCTGTAAGGCCTCATGCACACGACCCTGTGCAAAAATGGACTGCAAACACTGTAAAGTTTGTGGACCATTTCGGAGGGGTGTAAAAGGGAGGGCTGAGTCGGTCATGGTGAGGAGTGACACGTTATCCTCATCACACCATGACTGTACATAATATACCTCTATTACGGCTGCCGTTTACGGTCTTTTGCATGGGACCCAAGACTGAGAAGGCTACAAGTACCAAGCCAGTTGTGTATAGGTAAGAGGCGCTTTGTGAGATTGAGCGTTCTCTTATCATTAATAGACTTCTGTAGGGATTTATCTCCATGGGGTTACCCCTGACATCTCTGTGTATATGTTCTCGCTTTATATCCAGCGGCTGGCACACTCCCTGCCATTCCATAATATCTTATTTCCTAATTTATCTGCTCGGTGCAGACGACAGCAGCCTCCCATATTATAACAGATGAAGAATTTCCAGACCCCTGTGCTGGAGAGTATCATTTTTCACAGCTACTCATAGCTTCCTTTATACTTCTAAATGTGTTTTTGAGGTCTTCCCTTGTTAGTAATCCACCATTTCTTTTTATAATGAAGTTTTGTATCTGACGATATTTTTGGTATATTTATTGACTGGCTATTCTTTGGAGATGTGTTATAACTTTATAGTTATATCTCTTTATCCATGTAAAAATGACACCAAGCAATTGTACAGTGAGTGGCACCAATCTGAACCCCTATCTGAACATATGGAATGGGAGCAGTTGCATGTGGTGACACCACAACAGATTACCTACCTTGGCCTCCTCTATAAAACCCATTATGGTCATGTCATTGTAATTCTGGTCATGGGATCAATTTTATCCCTTATTCAAAGAGTAGTGGATAGTTGATCCATAGGACTTTAGTCAATGTGATCAGCAATAGAACTCCTAGAGTCCTGAGTAGCCATTAGCGGATTAAATATGGGCTATTTGGGCAGTCGTTTCAGGATCCAAGGTTTTGGAGCCAAAACCAACCAACATGTTTGATACTTTCTTATAGATCTAAAAGGGAGAAATGTCTTCAGGCCTATACCTACGCATACATGTTTATAGACTGACACACGTGTATACAGCAGCCCTAAAGGGGTATTTTCACGAAGACAAGATTCTTAAATATTCTTAGGTTAACAAAATAACATATTCTCTAATTCACTATTAACAAAAACGCAGCATTTCACAGAAATAATTCCAACCTGTCCATATCAGTCCCGGTGTTTATAATTTGGTTGTCCTTGAATCTGACTGTGAATCTTGTGAAAATGAATAGCTTCTCTTGTCTGCACACTGCAGTGCTCTATGCCTCCTGCCCCTCCCTGTGCATTATACGACCAGCTCAGACATAAGCACTTCCTGCCAGCAAGCAGCAGTGTGCAGAGACTTACTCTACTAGCTACAGACAGATCTTTATCCAGGGGAGGGTCATGGAGGCATATGGCAGAGCTGACTCTGTGGGTGTTATAGCTGAGTTAGCAGGGTGTCATTGGGCTTTATATCCATCTCATGGATGTCATCATCTCTCATATCTGTTCTGTCTCATCTCTCTTTTTTCTATCTGTCAGATACTTGTGAATGTTCAGGAGCTAAATTGTGTAGATAAACCCTGTACCCTAATAATCTGAGGACATTGTCAGCACACAGCATCTCATAGCACAGAGCGATCATAAAGTGTCTGGTTATAGAGTCCCTGCCACACTCTGGAATCTTACACTGATCAAAGCTGTGTGATTGGAGCTAAAACAGTAAAATTGTAAAGTAAGGGGGTTAAAAATAATCTTTAGTGTGTACAAATACAGAAGTTTCTTTCTAGGGCAAACCCCTTTAAGTGCAGCACTGAACAAGACCCATTTTACTATGTTTTTATCTATGAAGAAACCTTGGCTTTGCCAGTAAGTGTCAGCCCATTAAAAAATAAAATTAAGGCATGGGGCACCCAATATTTTCCTACTACCCAAGGTCGTCCTTCAATTTGCTCAACTCATCTCTTTTGCAATCACAAAATTAAGCCATGTACGATAAGCTGCTGCCTCTGGGAGTCTCGTAGAGTACGGCTGGTGCCTTATTACATTAGGGGTACCCTTGTTTATGATCCATGAGGATACCAGTGCTGAGACCCAAAAAGGGGACCCTGCTTTGTAAGACTTGGCTTTAGCAACACCCTCCTAGTAAAATTCCTGGTTACCTTCTTCACTTTCACCTGCCAACACATTACAGGCCATTTCCTTTCTTTCTGTTGCCAAATGGCCATTATACAACCCCACTATAGTAAGGAAATGCATCAAATAAAGTGTAGGGCAATGTCCTTTTGTTATATTACATGTGTAAACCATCTGAATCCTACTTTGTTTTGTTTTTTTTCTGTCGTTTGTGCCATACTATTACTTTATGTCACAGGCCGCTTGATTTTTCTTCTCTGCAGAAATTGAAGCAGAAGAACTATGACGAATGGAAAAACATCCGGGGTCCTCGTCCATGGGAAGACTCGAAATCCTACCAAGACAACCAAAGGACGAGCGTCACCAAAGAGACATGAAATGTGACGGGGAGGGGGATCTTCATAGACGGAAACCTTGAATATATTCCATTTCATGCGCAGAATTTCATGTCATCTGCTGTCCACGCGCCACCATCAAACGTGTTCCGACTCGTCACCAGGCGGACCCTGATGAAGCGCGGACCCTAACCGGGATTCTGTGATTGTTGTCAGAGACTTTAATATTAAACTATTTTTTATGCAATCCTGCACTTCAAGTCCTCTTTTTTTTTCAGATATCTGCACATGATTGCTGCAAACAGAATATTAAATCTTCCACATAGGACCAGCCGTATAAATTGATTTCTGTGCAGAAGTGTAGACACTGCAGAACAGGAGGCAGTCAGGGAGAAGACCCGAGCTGCTTCCTATGTAAAATAACGTTGTCAGTATCCATGGTTTCTATTAAAGGAGGTATTGTAACGGGTGACTTATTGTGCATTTAGCTCATAGGAAGCAAAGAGACTACAGATATAGGATTAATAATAAATACTCTATATATGCTGAAATACAGTAAGCAGAAAGTGCATATATACATATATTATATCGACCGTTCAATCATTTTCATTTTAAAGACAGATTCTCATTTATTTATGGTATATTATACAGAGGATGGACTGTAAATGTATGATAGTTTGGTGCCCCACCCGAGGGACCTCTTCTTGTTGGCAGTATGTAAGTGCTAATGTTCCCCAATCCAAATCCTGCAATATACTGTCATCTATAAGATAATATTTGTTGTTCAAATACCCTACATGGAAATACTTAATTTATAGACTTTAGAAAGACTTTAGCAATGACCCTATTGCAGGACAAATGCAGCATTCCAGGTTTGTTTTGCCTAAGATTAGTGTGCAGGTCATGGAAATGGACCCGTATGTTGGACCGATCCCATAGATTGCACGAGACAGGAGTCCTTGCATTATACTGAAATATGATACAGGGACTCCCTGTCTGCTGGCTGAGCTGCAGTGAAAATACTGCAAGAACTGTTACCGTGCTAGTGCGAACGGAAGCTAGGGAGTCCCTGCATCATATTTCTGTATAATGTGTCCTTGGGTTCAGACCTACACACTATTGTAGGATATATAGAGAATAATACAAATCTAATAGTGACATTGAATATACCTATATACCTAACTGTCAAAATTCCATATAGCAAAATCCATTGACCTAAGTAATAAGAGATGCAAAGTTAGACTAGAAAGTCTTAAACCACACACATGATTTATCATCCAGCATCAGACACCAAGATCAGTCTGGGAGGCTGTGAGCTGGGCACAGAAACTGTGGCTAACGCATAGGAGTACATGTAAGACAACATGGTGCCCAAGACAACCTCACTTCTAAGTTTGCCATTGTTACGTTTTATCGCCTGATACCAGATGTTAAAGTTGCACATCCATACCTGCTGTTGTCGTAGGATAGCTGTTTGCGACTTTTTTGCAACGCTTCTTCCAATAGTCTCAAAAAACTGTCAGTCTCTTCCTATGGACAGCGGCAGGGTGAGCACTTGCTGATTTTCTACAGACTGCAAACTTGTTTGTGGTCCAAAAGCACACATGGTTTTGTACATGACACTTAAGGCTACATGCACACATGTGCTCACCAAGGTCTGAACCTATGCATAAGCATATCGCCGGGCGGATAAGGGAGGAGGTGGTAACGCTCCTCACCCCTCCCTTCTCCATTGAAAGATTAGATGAAACGGATGAAAAAAATGTTGCTGTATGGGTAGCCCATGGTGCATTCACATGGCCGCCACCATATGGCCTTAGACTGATAAATCAGCCTTATTCTTGCCTACCTTTCTATAACAAATTTACAATTCCCAGCAAATTTGGTCTCCCCTCGCCATCCTGCTGAAACCTAAAATAAATGGAACCCTTGTATAAACCCCAAAATTAAACCTTAGAATAATTACTGCTGGTCCAATAAAAAACAAGCCCTCAGACAATTCCATAACCACTAAAAAAAAAAAAAAAAAAGGTAGAACTTGGTCACAAAAAAAATTTCAAATTCACTTTTTTTTAATATTTTTTAAAAACCTTAACAAAAACAGATTTTGTCTTTCAGCATTCGTACTGACCTGCAGAATAGAGGGAAGTGTGTCCCGTCTTCTGCTTTCCTATGATTAGAAGCCTCTGTGTATGTGCTGATATTAGATTGTAGCAAATCTCAGGGACGTGGTGGTATTGCTTCTTGTCCACAAGCGATTTAGCTGCCAGTAGTGAATGGATTTAATACCCCATTGGCATGCATTATCCACAGTCACCCGGCATATGGACAGCATTTAGGACAGAAGTTTCCCTGGCTGGTGGCGGATGTTTAATATATTCCTGGCATGCTATTGTCCTGTGTTCAGAAAGCAAGAAGGATTAAGTCTGGAGAAAATGAGCATTTGTTCAGCAGGACAGAATGAGATTCTGCGCTTTTCTAAGCATCAGCTCAACATCTGTCCATGCACGGGCTGTGTAAGGCATATATTGTGTTTTTACTATAGTAGATGTTTTGTATTATTTTATATCCCTTTGGATCACAATTTTGCTGAAAATAAGTTAATTTCTCAAAGGACAATGCCACTATGAGAAATAATATTCTCTGGTCTAATGAGATGAAGATTGAACTTTTTGGTGTTAATTCTAAGCGGTATGTGTGGAGAAAACCAGGCTCTGTTCATCATCTGATCACCATATACAATCCCAACAGTGGCCCATGGTGGTGGCAGCATCATGTTATAGGGGAAGGGACAGGACTAGTGGTTGTAACTATAGGAAAGATGAATGTGGCCAAGTATCCTGGATGAAAACCTCTTCCAGAGCTCTGGACCTCAGACTGGGCCAAAGGTTCACCTTCCAACAAGACAATGACCCTAAGCACACAGCTAAAATAACAAAGCAGAGGCTTCAGAACATCTCTGTGACCATTCCTGACTGGCCCAGCCAGAGCCCGGACCTAAACCCAATTGGGCATCTCTGGAGACCTTGAAAATGGCTTCCACCAACGTTCACCATCCAACCTGAGGGAACTGGAGAGGATCAGCAAGGAAGAGGGAGAGGATCCCCAAATCCAGGGGTGAAGAACTTGTTGTATCATTCCCAAGAAGACTTCTGGGTTGCCCCGCTTCCAAGGCTGTTTTACTCCAATACTGAGCAAATGGGCTGAATACTTATCACCATGTGAGATTTCAGCGTTTTTTTGGTTTAGTTAATTAGCAGACGTCTCTTCATTTCAGTTTTTTCTGTCAAGATGGGAGCAGAGTGCACATTAATGCGCAAAAACAAAGAACTTTTTTAAACTTACAAATTAGCTTCAATGAAACAGAGTGAAAAATGTAAAGGGGTCTGTATACTTTCTTTACATACTGTATAGCAGCTAGAACCATGGTTTTGGTACCAGATTAAGGCTTCATGCACATGACTGTATAGGGGCCTGAGATATGGCCATATCGGAGCCCCCATCGAGGTCTATGACACACAGTCACTTTGTAATGAGCACTCAGTGTCTCACTGCACCGTGACCAAGTCGGTCATAGCAGGCGATTTGAGTGTTGTGGAGTGCTCACTCCCCTTCCCTTCTCGTCCCGGCTATGGATCAAGTCAGGGCAAGCACATGATAAATATGCCCCATTATTAGGATATATTAGGCCTGATGTGAATTGACATGAGCTTCTCATCTTTCTTCTGACCCCAAAACTGTGGTTCTAAGTATCATATATACTCGAGTATAAGCCAAAATTAAAATAAGCTGAAGCACCTAGTTTTACCACAAAAAAAAAAAAAGATTGATTGGAATATAAGTCTAGGGTGCAAAATGCATGACCTCCCCCACTAACGAAATGCCCAGCTGTCTCACCTCACTAAAGAAATGGCCAGGACCCCCCCCCCCCCCCCCCCCCCCTCCGCCCTGTAGCAGCCGCCCACACAAGGCCACTTGTTGTGCAGTATTTGGAGCAGTATCATGATACTCAGTACCGATAATGCTTATTTTCTTTTTTTTTTAAATATTTTCTCTGAATTCAAAATGTTTAGGATGTGGTCACATGGGGCATTTACACTGTGTTAAAAAATGCAATGCAAATGAATGTATTGCGAGGAGAGCTATAGTTTATTATATATATTGTTAAGGTTGTTTAGGTGACATTGTTATAAAATATATCATTTATTTTGTGTCTTATACATTTTGATTGATTTGATTGAATAGTTTCAATTATCTATGAGAAGATACATCTATATACCAGTACATTTGCTTGTGTAACTTTATGGAAGCTCTAGTGAAGCTCTTGGTTAGATTAAATCCTTCCATTGACAACAGGTAAGTGCATGGCCTACCCTAGTGGATAAGATCATTGAATCTCTATGGAAGAAAGTGCAGATTGTCGGTTGACTCAAAGGGTGCGTTCACACATTGCAGTTAAAACTGCACCGCAATCAGCTTTGAGGTGGTTTTAGGTGCAGTTTTTGTATTTCACCTGTTAAATTGACAAAACTGCACCTAAAACCTCAAAGCTGATTGCGATGCAGTTTTAACTGCAACGTGTGACCGCACCCAAAAAATAATTAACTGAATAACATTAAATCATTTATAGATCTTGCATCAGGGGAAGCCCTCATAAAAACACAATGGGGCACATTTACTTACCCAGTCCTGCAGAGTTCACAAAAGTGCATTGTCCAACGATAATGCACTATACCGCGATTCACTAAGATCGTGCGCCCGATATCCTGCATGTGTCACTTCACCGCTCAGGTCCGTCGGAGTTCACTTTTTTCTTCCTGGTGCATGTAAGTGCATTGTCTTGCGACATCATTTTTATCTTAAATCCTGCCAGCGCAACTGCGCCACAATCCCAGTGCAGACCTCTGTTAAATACCTGTCAAAGCTACGCAAATCCCAAAAAACATGAACAGTCCGACAATAGTGCGATCCGCGACCTTTAGTAGATAAGTCCCAATATATCTGGACAGAAGATGGTATTTCCCTTTGATGTGGTTCCTGCTCTGCAGATAGACCGACACATCTATTAAAATGATTCCCTCCCTCTCCTCTGCCCGACGTTTCCTCAGAAAGACTTCCCTTTTAGAAACCATTTCTGAGGTACATCGTGTCCAAGGTACATCCTGCATTGTTACCTCACACAAACTGTGCTGAATATATATACTCCAGTACTTGTTGTACTATAAAGCTCATGTTCTGCCCCTTTCATTGGATTTGTAGTGTAGACTTCTAATTGATAACTTTTTCCCTCATTCCAGATTCAGGTTTTTTTTTTACTAGGCCATATGTGCAACCTGTTATATTTAGGTGTTTGCAAGTCTTGTAGTCAGATAACACTTTGCAGTATGTTCATTTTACACTCGGGCCTGAAATAAAGTGTACAAAATATTCACCTCACACCCATCACAGTGACAGAAGCGAAACAATCACGAGAATAACATTCCGCAATCACAACTTGCAAGCATTGAATCGCTCCTTATGTTCCTAAGATCCTTTGCAGATGGAGATTTGAGGTAATACATGTTCACTAACACAGTTACTGATATAATATCATGGATTTCAGTGCGTATAATGACAAATACACAGACATTATATTATAACAGACCACATCATCCAGACAAACCTGGTACTCTTAAAGGGGACCTGTCAGGTTGATTTGGGACACTGAACCGCCTATAGGTCCTTATGGATCAGTGGCTTGGAGACCTAAAGTGACCTTCAGCCAATTCCTCTGTTCTTGCTATTAAAAAGATAAACCTTTTATACTAGAGATGTATCCGAAAAGGTGCATCAGACCCATATGTGGTGCTCCCTGCGAGGTAATTCTACAAAGCCGGAGCAGTACAGCTCAGTTCCATTGTACCTAAAGTGCGATTTGGGACACTAAACCACCAGTCCATAAGGACCTGTGGCTGCTTTAGTGTCCCAAGTCATCCTGACAGGTGTCAATAAAACTGAGCATATATTTCCTGAGAACTCTTAAGGTTCTATTAGTAGAACTGAGCCATTGTTAGGTGACCACTAAAGGGTATTCCAAGATAAATTTATTGATCCCCTGTCCTTAGGACCAGTTTAAGAGACCCCACAGCCTTCTCACAGTTTACAAAGCACATTGCAATTCATTGGATTGTAACTGCTCATAGTATTGGAGCTCAACCCCATTGATTCGATTAAGACTTAAAGGGGTTTTCCACTTCAAGCACATTCCTGCAAATAATTAATATTGTTTGTAAAATGAATCAATTCTTCACTGGTTTCTAGATCTCTGCTGTTTCTCGGCTTCACTGGTTTCTAGTCCCACTGTTTTTTCTTTTTACTGTAGTTTTAACTATTTCCTGTAGATAATCACAGGTCCATGGTCATATGACACATGGTCACACAGGTTTCCACAAATCCCTCTGTAATATTATACTATCTGCCTCTGTATTCATTACTTTACAGAGCCAAGTATCAAAAGTTAACTATGAAGTTACTAATAAAAAAAATATTAAAATGCTGGGTGCTCAATGCTGACCCCTGTGGCAATCCACTGGTAACTTCAACGCAATCTGAGAATGTGCCATTAATGAAGAGTTACTGTTTTCAGTAAGCCAATTGCTAAACCGATACAGAACAATAGTTACAGTTTTAAAAAAGTGTTAGGACAGTGTGAAGTGTTATGAGCCGCGTTGATAATCTGACTGTGTGTGAGTAACAGAGATTTCTTATTAAATGGAACCAGTTGATTAAACTCTACATATACGTAACCTAATGATCCATTGTGTGTTGTACAGGAAATATGATAGGAAGTGGTTGCTATGGCTGGCACCATAATTCCAGACAAGTGAACCCTATTATTATGGCTGCTGGCAGCGCAGGTTTAATATTACAATGTCGACAAAGACCCAGCATGCGCCTGACACTACAATGAATGATACTTGCTCTCCGTACCATTATTCCGGTGGTAGAATTGCCAGTATGTAATTATTGATTCGGATTGCAGGAAATGAATCCATCCTCACCTGGCCTTTCCGGGATTTAGTTAAATGTACATTATCGGTTGATCTCAAAGTTCACATTTTGTAAATCAAAACAAAATCGCTTTCAGAACCGAGTTCATTCACCAGGAAACTGTAATTTATCTTCCTAAATTACAGTAATCTGACAACCCTGTTACAAATCTCCTTAAAGTTTGGCGCTCGTACAGATAAGAGATCTGTCACAGCATGCACTGCTTCTTTTTGAGGAGACCCCATATTAGTGTAGAGTTGGCATCCTGTTTACTCAATGCTGAGGAGAAATTGCATGTTATTTGAAGAATCTATGAGTAACAAGAAGAGGAGCGTTAGTCGTGTTAAAGTCTAACAGCTCACAAATCACATCCAAATCGGTTTCTATGACACGTAAGATCTTCTTTTATGCAAATGACCTAGGTACACCAATTGGCTTTGTTCTATTCCATCCAGCTACTACCCTTTGCGTAATAATTCACATTGCGTATAGAAGACTGAACTTATGGACCATCATATGTGGTCATATAAAACCATTTTTTTTTTTAAAACAACATTTTAAAGGACATCTACCATCAGTTTTACCGATGGTAGACTTGTCCTACTGACCAGTCCTACTGTCCTGAGGAACTGTTCTTCTCTGGACTTCTTTAATAATAACTCTATATGCCACGATACTGGCAATATAGAGTTGTTAAAATGATGCTACGTCACCAGAGCACCTTGTCTTTAAATTTATTCCCTTCCCCCGTTCCAATCCAAGTCTCGGCTGTTATCTGCTCTATATACTGTGGACAGTGTGGTGAGTTGTGTTGTGAGAAGTATGTATTAAATAGTAGCACTGTGTGGGACATAGCTTTTATCCAGTTAAATATGCTGTAAGTGACTATGGTAATTTTTAGAGGTGCAGTGTGGAGATGTTCTTAAAGTAGCTGAAGAAATCTGGTGGAAAATTCTGGTGGCAAAGCTTAGAAAAGTCATTTAAATGCTTTTCTGAAGGAGCAGTTGGTCCCTTAAAATTTCTGGATGTCAATTCTTCCGGTGTCTAATCAGTATTAATCATATTAATGCTATGGCTAACATTAAGTATGCTTGTATGCACCTGCTGGTAGATGCCCAAAGTAGATCCAAGTCGGCAACGCTCTCCTCCGGGTCATTCACACCTAGTTCTGTAAAATCAATATTTGTCTCTCCATTATGCACGCCCCCCTTCGTTACGTCACATATCTCTCCAACATGGGAGAGGGAAGTATCAATCGCTGGAGGCATGATTTCACGCCTCTTGCATGACGTTACAGTCAGCATGGGTGAGGGAGGTGCAAGGGTGTGCATAATTAGCAGCCCGGAGCTCTGGACATCATGTCCCCATACTCCGTGCTACTTTTTATAACTCTCTTTTCTAGGTCATCCCGGCGTATCTTCACAGCATGGTCTTATGTGCATCTGGACTAAGAGAAAGACAAAAAATGCCCCAGCACTCTGTGGGTAGTGGTTAAATTGGAACAAAATAGGTAAGATTTCCTATACCTGTTAAGTTGAACAAAACTGATCAAATCGGTTCATGGTTTATTTGGTTCATCTTCGGATACCCTTATCTTATCTTAGCAGATATTAAGCCACTTCCTTTTTCTGAATTTACAACAGGTTTTTTTGGCATATATTAAGCCAAAATTCTATCTTCTTAAACTGCACAATATGTCTATTGTGTTGAATGCAATCAACTACACTATCTGTAATGTAAAGTGCTCTCTTGTTAAGTGAGCAGAAATCATCCAGCTAAACAATGACAAGAGGGAGTTAGAAAGACAAAGCATAGGCATGTTATGAGAGGTTGACTATTCTCCACTTTATCCTAGTTAGGTTATGTCGCTGCATGTCACATCAGCTAAATTATTAATACTAAATGGTATGACAGTCGGGAGGACTCGGAGAAGGACTGACCTTGGAGCAATCACACTTAAAGGATTGTTCTGTTTCCCCTTGTGCATCACTCATGAAGAAAGGCTGGAAGATAGAATGTGGCAGATGCTTTTAAGTACATTAAGGGTCACTTTTAGAAATAAAAAAGTGCCCTTTAAAAATGTTGAACTTTCAATTGGAATTTTAACAGGACAAATAGATGTTATTGAAAGTGAACACTTCATGAATAAAAACATAAAGACTTTGATGCCGAATGCGGAGGTAACTTTGGGAAAGACTTCATCGTTGTTATCTGCCACACATGCTGCTGTGCCAAGTCTGCCAACTCATAGGAGAATACAGTTGGCATTGGGGAATACAGGGTTAATTATAGCAGTAAATGATGTACCATATTTTTTGGACTACAAGATGCACTTTTTAGCTAAAAGTGCCTTTGTCGTTTGGAGCTCAGGTGAAAGACTGGTGCAGCATTTCACCCGTTTCTCTGCACTGCTCTCCCTGCTCGTCTCGACAAGTGTTTCTGCAGGACCGGAGTGATGTCAGAAGCATGTGACTTATTACAGGTTTCCTGCATCGTTGCAAGGTCTTTACACCTTCCCAGAATGCCAGAGGTTGGGGACTGAGAAGAGGGTGTAGCTGGAACTGGACCTTTACCAGGATTACTGACCCTACAAGTGGCATCTTTTAGGCTTCACAAGAGAATGCCACTAATTGGAACAGATTTCTTGCCCTGGTCTGGAGCAGCAGACTTGGGGCTTACGTAATCTTTTGGGGATGGCACAGACTTTACAATTATACGTCTTTACATACAAACAGTTGATAGTTTAGCTTTTTATAGTTTTTTATAGTGGTCACTTGGTTTGGTTACTGAAGATTAATACATAATGCCCCCTAATCTAGCAGTCCAGCGTAAAGTGGGTGCCAATTCTGTCACCCCCTTTGACCAGTCCTCTGTGACCCATTCTGGCATCATCCAGTATTGCTTGCTTAGGTAATGTGCCTATTTGTTTTCCTGTTCCCTGAGGTGGTCACCGTTTGGGTTGATCACTTCAAACTTTCTACCTTCTGCCATAGGGAGTGCCAAGCCACCCTTATCTTATCTTAGCTTATGAGTTCTAAGCCACCCTTAGGAAACTTTAAATGACAATTTGAAGGGGTTGTCCACTTTAAGCACATTTGCACACAAAAAAAATGATATTGTTTGTAATGAAAAGTTATTAAATTTTCCATTATACTTTCTGTATCAATTCTTCATGGTTTTGTAGATCTCTGCGTGCTGTCTTCTTGCTGTCATACAACAGGAAGCTTCATTGTTTCCTTCTTGTAGTTATCCATGGTCACATGATGTCGCACAGTTGCATGGCTCGTTATATCAGACAGTGTAACCAAAACTGTATTATGCTAACGAGCCAATCAATTGCAAAGTCAATATTTTCCTAGAAAATGAAAGCAAAGGTGATAAATAAATGGCTCAGGGAACATAACATAGAGATTTTGGGTCCATGGCCTGGAAACTCCCCAGATCTTAATCCCATTGAGAACTTGTGGCCAATCATCAAGAGACCAACAAATTGTGACAAAATTGTGACAAAATGCAGCATTGATTGTGCAAGAATGGACGGCTATCAGTCAGGATTTGGTCCAGAAGTTGATTGAGAGCTGCCAGGGAGAATTGCAGAGGTCCTGAAGAAGAAGGGGCAACACTGCAGATACTGACTCGCTGCAGTAACTCATTCTAACTGACAATAAAAGCTTTTGTTACTCATAATATGATTGCACTTGTATTTCTGTATGTGATAAAAACATCTGACAAACCAGAGGGCAACAGATCATGTGAAAGTATAATATTTGTGTCATTCTCAAAACTTTTGGCCATGACTGTAATGTGTTTTTGAACGACAGCCAGCATGCAACCCAGCTTTCCCAAGGTCCTGAATTTTATAATAGTTTTTTGAGCAAAACCACTTGCATCAGGGATTAAACAAGATATGTTTCTGCATCAGCATTCTTAAGGTATGTTTGGTTCATAATGCAGAATGATAGATTTCCTTTAAAGTAAAAGATTACGATGGAATAAAATGACATTACGTTCCCCCTATAAATCTTGGCCTGCTGCTTCCATCAAAGTTTGAAATTCTTGCTGCGTTAAACTTTAGCATTAAAATCGTCCAAAATTCTCCATTGCAAAGTCGTTGCCTTATGCTGTATAGGTGCTACTTTTGATCTCAGTATGTAATAGAATATGTCTCTTCTTTATAATATCTGATCTCAAATCACCTCATTTGTGTTTAACAATTTCAGATTCTGGGATTATCCTTAAATTCGTTTAATGTGTAAACATCTGTGCAAAGTAAAAATTACCATCTGGTAGGAGATTGTGAAGAAGACGACAACTGTACAGTATATGTGGCCAGCAGCATGACATGATTTTATTGGTATGTAAACTAGGCCTCCTGACTCACGAGGATAATCTTAGACATAATCTTAATAGATTTGTAGAATGTGTCACATATCTAAAGGAAATACAGCTTTTTAAGGATAGCATTTAAATGCCTCTATTGTCATAACCCTGAAATATAGCGATTCTTTAGGAGCTAACAGTTAATTGGCCTGTTGTATCCCAATTACAAAGTGTCTTCTGTGCTGTAGGATAGCCAGGGGCCTAAAGTTGAATAAGAACTTGGTTTGTCATTTGTCACTTTTTCTTGCTCTATACACCTTATTTTTTGTTATATAAAACATTTTGCACCTTTAAAGAGGACCTGTCACCCCCAAAAAGACCCCCACCAAATATGCCCCACAGAATCCTCTCCCCAGCCCATTTCTATATATTCCAAATTTATTTTAATTTATGTTGGGAAAGTTGGTTGTAACAGATCTGACCTCTTACCAAATATGAGGTCATAGCCTCGTATCCCCTGCGCTGGCAGTCGGCTTTATTCTTGAGGGGGCGGCCGACACTCCCCCCACCACGCCCCTGTCAGCGGGGAACTGTAAGAGAAGCCGGCAGCATTGCATATAGTGCGCACTGCTAAGTAAAATTGTTAAAATGATCTTTATTGTGTTAACATCACTAGGGGATTGAGATGTGAGAATTTTGTGGGAAAACCCTTTTAACATCGAAAATATATGTGTAACTCCCAAGCAATGAAATCTTGTATAAATATATGTGATACTTGTACTGCTAGATATCAATGGAGAGCTAGGTATTGTAAGATGAGCTTGTAATACCACCAGGCTTATGGGCCAATTTGTAATTGAGACCATTACGACCCCTATACACCACTGAACACAAGCCTTATACCCATACACTTCCTTCCTTAAATATGTAAGAGGTGGCAAAAATTCTAATCAATACATAAAAATATATATTTATTAAAAGATTTTGTTATACAGAAGTAATGGCAAATACTTACCATACAATACCAATGTCTGCTCTAGGGTTTTGCTCCCTTGTCTTGCTCTTTTGTCCACTTGGGACCCTCACAACAATCTTCCAGATCATCGTTCGCCTTAAGCACCCTTTCTTTATAATAGCTCCAAAAATTTACAAAGCCTATGCAAATTGTTTTAGAAAAGGTACAGGTAGTCCCCGGGTTACATACAAGATAGGTTCTTTAGATTTGTTCTTAAGTTGATTTTGTATGTAAGTCGGAACTGTATAGTTTATAATTGTAGCTCCAGGCAAATTTTTTTTTTGTCTCAGTGACAATTGTATTCTTAAAATTTTTTGCTGTAATGGGAACAAGGATTATCAATTAAATGTCATTACAGACACCTTACAGCTGACAATTGCAGCCTGGGACTAAAATAAAGCATCCAGAGGTCACAGGGGGCAGAGAGCTCCGTCTGTAACTAGGAGTTGGGTGTCCATAAGTAGGGGGCCACCTGTAATCCCACCTCGAGGACATTTTGATCCAAAAGATTCTTCTGTGTCATCCATTAAATTCAATTTCCCCAAAATATCCAAACTATGACCTAGCTCCCCATATTTTCTCACAGCGTGACTTTTGGAACTATGAGACCTGATCTGATGCAGAACCTCGAGGGAAGCCTGGATGTCAATCAGGATTTTGCCTCTTGAAATCACCCGCTTCCACTGTGAAACACAACAGAGAATGACAGCTCTGTTTCCTTATTTAACAGCCTCAGACTTTGCTGCACTGACCTCTGTGGTGGATGACTGGCTTCCGACGTTGATCCAAATCATTAAAATCAAACCAGCCTGCGGGCCAATTGCTCAGCTGCCACTCAAGCCCGCTTGCCCCAGAGCTGAACAAATTTCAGTTCCTTGTGTGTATTCTTAAAACAAGGGGTGATTATATTAAGCGACATCCAGCATTGTATAATGTGCTACATGAAGCTTGTGTCTTTTTGCCTCGGCTCTTGTTTTCCACTAGGTATTTATTATGTTTTATAATGATCTCGACTCAAATACTATTTCTCCAGGCAACCCCTTTTTTTGCCTAAAAGACTTTGCTCCAGAAGACCTTTGTTTCAGGCATTTCAGGCTGTTATAAAATACAAATGACTTCTACCTTAGAAACCTTCCTATAGACAATAATGAAACATAAAAGAAGATTAATTTCATAGCCCTGTATTCCTTCTCCCTAATGTTGCTTCCCAATACCCCCATGATTTAAGAAGCACTTCATTATTTTATTATTAAATTATGTTCCTATATTCCATATATAAATAATTTAGTCTTTATGACACTGTTTGGTTGTTTCTATGTACCTGGAATCCTTCTCTTCAGTTGGGTCATTTTATCTCATGGTGATCACATGTGAAGTAAAGGACAGGTTCGGCTCCAGGTATCAGTAAGCCCCTGGGCAAAAGAGCCTCAGTGGGCCCCTTTGCAGTGAACTCAAATGGCAGCATTCAAAATTCAGAAACGAAAATGCGGAGGTAACTTTGGGAACGACTTTCATCGTTGTATCTGCCACACATGCTGCTGTGCAAGTCTGCCAACTCATAGGAGAATACAGTTGGCATTGGGGATACACGGTTAATTATAGCAGTAAAATGATGTACCATATTTTTTGGACTACAGATGCACTTTTTAGCTAAAAGTGCCTTTGTGTTTGGACTCAGGTGAAAGACTGGTGCAGCATTCACGTTTCTCTGCACTGCTCTCCCTGCTCGTCTCGACAAGTGTTTCTGCAGGACCGGAGTGATGATGTGAGAAGCATGTGACTTATTACAGGTTCCTGCATCGTTGCAAGTCTTTAACCTCCCAGAATGCAGAGGTTGGGAATGAGAAGAGGTGTAGCTGGAAACTGGACCTTTACCAGGATTACTGACCCTACAAGTGGCACTTTTAGGCTTCACAAGAGAATGCCACTAATTGGACAAGATTTCTTGCCCTGGTCTGGAGCCGCAGATTGGGGGCTTACGTAATCTTTTGGGATGGCACAGACTTTACAATTATACGTCTTTTACAATAAACAGTTGATATTTAGCTTTTTATAGTTTTTTATAGTGGTCACTTGGTTTGGTTACTGAAGTTATACATAATGCCCAACTAATCTAGCAGTCCAGCGTAAAGTGGGTGCCAATTCTGTCACCCCCTTTGACCAGTCCTCTGTGACCCTTCTGGCATCATCCAGTATTGCTTGCTTAGGTAATGTGCCTATTTGTTTCCTGTTCCCTGAGGTGGTCACCGTTTGGGTTGATCACTTCAAATCTTCTACCTTCTGCCATAAGGAGTGCAAGCCACCCTTATCTTAGCTTATGAGTTCTAAGCCACCCTAGAGGAACTTTAAATGACAATTTAAAGGGTTGTCCACTTTAAGCACATTCGCACCACAAAAAAATGATATGTTGTGTAATGAAAAGTATTAAATTTTCCATTGATACTTTCTGTATAAAATTCTTCATGGTTTTCTAGATCTCTGCGGCTGTCTTCTGACTGTCATACAACAGGAAGCTTTATTGTTGTCCTTCTTGTAGTTAGACACCAGTCCATGGTCTCACATGATTCGCACAGTTGCATGGCTCGTTATATCAGACAGTTAACCAAAACTGTATTATGCTAACGAGCCAATCAATTGCAAAGTCAATTTTCCTAGAAAATGAAGCAAAAGGTGATAAATAAATGGCTCGGGAACATAACATAGAGGATTTTGGGTCCATGGCCTGGAAACTCCCCAGATCTTAATCCCATTGAGAACTTGTGGCCAATCATCAAGAGACCAACAAATTTGACAAATGTGACAAATGCAGCATGATGTGCAAGAAGGACGGCTATCAGTCAGGATTGGTCCAGAAGTTGATTGAGAGCTGCCAGGGAGAATTGCAGAGGTCCTGAAGAAGAAGGGGCAACACTGCAGATACTGACTCGCTGCAGTAATCATTCTAAATGACAATAAAGCTTTGTTACTCATAATATGATTGCACTTGTATTCTGTATGTGATAAAACATCTGACAAACCAGAGGGCAACAGATCATGTGAAAGTATATATATTGTCATTCCAAAACTTTGCCATGACTGTAATGTTGTTATGAACGACAGCCAGCATGCAACCCAGCTTTCCATTTTATAATTTTATAATTGTTTTTTGAGCAAAACCACTTGCATCAGGGATTAAACAAGATATGTTTCTGCATCAGCATTCTTAAGGTATGTTTGGTTCATAATGCAGAATGATAGATTTCCTTTTAAAGTAAAAGATTACGATGATAAAATGACATTAGTTCCCCCTATAAATCTTGGCCTGCTGCTTCCATCAAAGTTTGAATTCTTGCTGCGGTTAAACTTAGCATTTAAAATCGTCCAAAATTCTCCATTGCAAGCGTTGCCTTAGCTGTATAGGTGCTACTTTTGATCTCAGTATGTAATAGAATATGTCTCTTCTTTATAATATCTGATCTCAAATCACCTCATTTGTGTTTAACAATTTCAGATTCTGGGATTATCCTTAAATTCGTTTAATGTTGTAAACATCTGGCAAAGTAAAAATTACCATCTGGTAGGAGATTGTGAAGAAGACGACAACTGTACAGGATATGTGGCCAGCAGACATGACATGATTTTATTGGTATGTAACTAGGCCTCCTGACTCCGAGGATATTTAGACATAATCTTAATAGATTTGTAGAATGTGTCACATATCTAAAGGAAATACAGCTTTTAAGGATAGCATTTAAATGCCTCTATTGTCATAACCCTGAAATATAGCGATTCTTTAGGAGCTAACAGTTAATTGGCCTGTTGTATACCAATTACAAAGTGTCTCTGTGTGTAGGTAGCCAGGGCCTAAAGTGAATAAGAACTTGGTTTGTCATTTGTCACTTTTTCTTGCTCTATACACCTTATTTTTTGTTATATAAAACATTTTGCACCTTTAAAGAGGACCTGTCACCCCAAAAAGACCCCCCACCAAATATGCCCCACAGAATCCTCTCCCCAGCCCATTTCTATATATCCAAATTTATTTTAATTTATGTTGTAAAAGTTGGTTGTAACAGATTGACCTCTTACCAAATATGAGGTCATAGCCTCGTATCCCTGCGCTGCAGTCGCTTATTCATGAGGGGGCCGGCCCACTACCCCCCCACCACACGCTGTCAGCAGGGACCTGTAAGTGAGACCGGCAGCATTGCATATAGTGCGCACTGCTGATAAAATTGTTAAAATGATCTTTATTGTGTTAAAACAATAGGGGATTGAGATGTGAGAATTTTGTGGGAAAACCCTTTTAACATCGAAAAATAATGTTAACTCCCAAGCAAGAAATCTTGTATAAAGATATGTGATCCTTGTACTGCTAGAATCAATGGAGAGCTAGGTATTGTAAGATGAGCTTGTAAGCCCATCACGCTATGGCCAATTTGTAATGAGACCTTACGACCCCTATACACCACTGAACACAAGCCTATACCCTACATCCTTCCTAATATGTAAGAGGTGGCAAAAAATTCTAATCAATACATAAAAATATATATTATAAAAAATTTGTTTTATACAGAAGTAATGGCAATACTTACCATACAATACAATGTCTGCTCTAGGGTTTTGCTTCCCTTGTCTTGCTCTTTTGTCCACTTGGGACCCTCACCAACAATCTTCCAGATCCGTTCGCCTTAAGCCCCTTTCTTTATAATAGCTCCAAAATTTACAAAGCCTATGCAATTGTTTTAGAAAGGTACAAGGTAGTCCCCGGGTTACATACAAGATAGGTTCTTTAGATTTGTTCTTAAGTGATTTTGTATGCAAGTCGAACTGCATAGTTAATTGTGCTCCAGGCAAATTTTTTTTGTCTCAGTGACAATTGTATTCTTAAAATTTTTTGCTGTAATGGAACAAGTATTATCAATTAAATGTCATTACGACACCTTACAGCTGACAATTGAGCCTGGGACTAAATAAAGCATCCAGAGGTCACAGGGGCAGAGAGCTCCGTCTGTAACTAGGAGTTGGTGTCCATAAGTAGAGGACCATGATTCCCACCTCGAGGACAGAGGCATCAGAGAGCTTCTGGAGTTGCAGCTACATGAATTGTACCTGAGTCTGCGTGTACAATGTGAAGAGGAAGGGAGCCAGAACGGCGGTAGTCGGATCAACTAGAGAGATTCAGAGGTCACAGGGGGCAGAGAGGGGCAGGGGAGAGAGTTCCGTCTGTAACTAGGAGTTGGTGTCCATAAGTAGAGGACCACCTGTATTCCCACCTCAAGGACATTTTGATCCAAAGATTCTTCTGTGTCATCCATTAAATTCAATTTCCCAAAAACTATGACCTAGTCTCCCCATTTTCTCACAGCGTGACTTTTGGAACTATGAGACCTGATCTGATGCAGAACCTCGAGGGAAGCCTGGATGTCAATCGGATTTTGCCTCTGAAATCACCCGCTTCCACTGTGAAACACAACAGAGAATGACAGCTCTGTTTCCTATTTAACAGCCTCAGACTTGCTGCACTGACCTCTGTGGTGGATGACTGGCTTCCGACGTTGATCCAAATCATTAAATCAACCAGCCTGCGGGCCAATTGCTCAGCTGCCACTCAAGCCCGCTTGCCCCAGAGCTGAACAAATTTCAGTTCCTTGTGTGTATTCTTAAAACAAGGGGTGATTATATTAAGCGACATCCAGCATTGTAAATGTGTCCATGAAGCTGTGTCTTTTTTGCCTCGGCTCTTGTTTTCCACTAGGTATTTTTATGTTTTATAATGATCTCGACTCAAATACTATTTTCCAGGCAACCCCTTTTTTTGCCTAAAAGACTTTGCTCCAGAAGACCCTTGTTTCAGGCATTTCAGGCTGTTATAAAATACAAATGACTTCTACCTTAGAAACCTTCCTATAGACCAGTGATGGCGAACCTAGGCACTGGTGCCAGAGGTGGCACTCAGAGCCCTTTCTGTGGGCACTCAGGCCATCAGCCTAGGACAGAGTCACCAACAGGACAAAAAATCCATGAAATCTTCTGCAGTCCTAGACAACTTATGAGAGCTGCACTCTGCGCCATTTTACAGCGACACTCATTGACTGTTTGGAACTGCTTGAAAAGTGAGAAGGTGTTAAAAGAATGCATTATCTTTGGAGGTCCTCATGCTGGACCCACCATTCTTCCTAAAAGAGACACCCTGGAGAGAAGCTACAATGATAGTCGAATTTGCCCACTTCTTTCAACTGTATTGGTGGCATCAGGAGCCGATACAATTAAAGAAGTGGAAGAACCGGTGCAATAAGTTACTGCTTAAAATGGCACATTGGCACTCGGGTAAATAAGTGTGTTTTGGTTGTAGTTTGGGCACTCAGCTCTAAAAGGTTCGCCATCACTGTATAGACAATAATGAAACATAAAGAAGATTAATTTCATAGCCCTTATCCTTCTCCCTAATGTTGCTTCCCAATACCCCCATGATTTAAGAAGCACTTCAATTATTTTATATTAAATTATGTTCCTATATTCCATATATAAATAATTAGTCTTTTATGACACTTGTTTGGTTGTTCTATGTACCCTGGAATCCTTCTCTTCATTGGGTCCTTTTACTCATGGTGATCACATGTGAAGTAAAGACAGGTTCGGCTCCAGGTATCAGTAAGCCCTGGGCAAACAAGAGCTCAGTGTCCCCCTCTTACCAGTATATTGCAAGTTCATGCCCCCAGTATATAACCATCCAGTCCCTGCTACCAGTATATATTCTGCCCATGCCCCCAGTATATAGCCAGCCCATGCTCCCAGTATATGGCCAGCCCATGCCCCTGTTATAGCCAAGCAAGCCCCATCCCACAGTATATAGCCACCCGACATACCCCAGTATATACCATCACCATGCCCCCCAGTATCTACCGCTGCCCATGACCCACCTCAGTTTAGCCAGCCATGTAAAAGTGGCATAGATTCTAATCAATACATAAAAAGATATGAATCCATCCGTGTGAGGGGGCTTATATAAAATAATCATGAGGGGGCTGTTTGGAATGATAAACGAGGGAATATTTTAGGACAGGAGACTCTTTAGTTTCTGAATTTTGAATGCTGCCATTTGAGTTCACTGCAGGGCCCACTGAGGCTCTTTTGCCCAGGGCTTACTGATACCTGGACCGACCTGTCCTTTACTTCACATGTGATCACCATGATATAAATGACCCAACTGAAGAGAAGGATTCCAGGTACATAGAAACAACCAAACAAGTGTCATAAAGACTAATTATTTATATATGGAATATAGGAACATAATTTAATATAAAATAATGAAGTGCTTCTTAAATCATGGGGGTATTGGGAAGCAACATTAGGGAGAAGGAATACAGGGCTATGAAATTAATCTTCTTTTATGTTTCATTATTGTCTATAGCAGTGATGGCGAACCTTTTAGAGACTGAGTGCCCAAACTACAACCAAAACACACTTATTTACCCTGATGTGCCAATGTGCCATTTTAAGCAGTAACTTATTGCACCGGTTCTTCCACTCTTTAATTGTATCGGCTCCTGATGCCACCAATACAGTTGAAAGAAGGTGGGCAAATTCAGACTATCATTGTAGCTTCTCTCCAGGGTGTCTCTGTTTAGGAAGAATGGTGGGTCCAGCATGAGGACCTCCAAAGATAATGCACTTCTTTTAACACCTTCTCACTTTTCAAGCAGTTCCAAACAGTCAATGAGGTGTCGCTGTGAAATAGGCGCAGAGTGCAGCTCTCATAAGTTGTCTAGGACTGCAGGAAGATTTCATGGATTTTTGTCCTGTTTGGTGAACTCTGTCCTAGCTGATGGCCTGAGTGCCCACAGAAAGGCTCTAGTGCCACCTCTGGCACCAGTGCCTAGGTTCGCCATCACTGGTCTATAGGAAGGTTTCTAAGGTAGAAGTCATTTGTATTTTATAACAGCCTGAAATGCCTGAAACAAGGGTCTTCTGGAGCAAAGTCTTTTAGGCAAAAAAAGGGGTTGCCTGGAAAATAGTATTTGAGTCGAGATCATTATAAAACATAAAAATACCTAGTGGAAAACAAGAGCCGAGGCAAAAAAGACACAGCTTCATGGACACATTTACAATGCTGGATGTCGCTTAATATAATCACCCCTTGTTTTAAGAATACACACAAGGAACTGAAATTTGTTCAGCTCTGGGGCAAGCGGGCTTGAGTGGCAGCTGAGCAATTGGCCCGCAGGCTGGTTGATTTAATGATTTGGATCAACGTCGGAAGCCAGTCATCCACCACAGAGGTCAGTGCAGCAAGTCTGAGGCTGTTAAATAGGAAACAGAGCTGTCATTCTCTGTTGTGTTTCACAGTGGAAGCGGGTGATTTCAGAGGCAAAATCCGATTGACATCCAGGCTTCCCTCGAGGTTCTGCATCAGATCAGGTCTCATAGTTCCAAAAGTCACGCTGTGAGAAAATGGGGAGACTAGGTCATAGTTTTTGGGAAATTGAATTTAATGGATGACACAGAAGAATCTTTGGATCAAAATGTCCTTGAGGTGGGAATACAGGTGGTCCTCTACTTATGGACACCAACTCCTAGTTACAGACGGAACTCTCTCCCCTGCCCCTCTCTGCCCCCTGTGACCTCTGAATCTCTCTAGTTGATCCGACTACCGCCGTTCTGGCTCCCTTCCTCTTCACATTGTACACGCAGACTCAGGTACAATTCATGTAGCTGCAACCTCCAGAAGCTCTCTGATGCCTCTGTCCTCGAGGTGGGAATACAGGTGGTCCTCTACTTATGGACACCCAACTCCTAGTTACAGACGGAGCTCTCTGCCCCTGTGACCTCTGGATGCTTTATTTAGTCCCAGGCTCAATTGTCAGCTGTAAGGTGTCGTAATGACATTTAATTGATATACTTGTTCCATTACAGCAAAAAATTTTAAGAATACAATTGTCACTGAGACAAAAAAAATTTGCCTGGAGCACAATTAACTATGCAGTTCGACTTGCATACAAAATCAACTTAAGAACAAATCTAAAGAACCTATCTTGTATGTAACCCGGGGACTACCTTGTACCTTTCTAAAACAATTGCATAGGCTTTGTAAATTTTGGAGCTATTATAAAGAAAGGGTGCTTAAGGCGAACGAGATCTGGAAGATTGTTGGTGAGGGTCCCAAGTGGACAAAAGAGCAAGACAAGGGAGCAAAACCCTAGAGCAGACATTGTATTGTATGGTAAGTATTGCCATTACTTCTGTATAAAACAAATTTTTTATAATATATATTTTTATGTATTGATTAGAATTTTTTGCCACCTCTTACATATTAGGAAGGAATGTAGGGTATAGGCTTGTGTTCAGTGGTGTATAGGGGTGTAAGGTCTCATTACAAATTGGCCCATAGCGTGATGGGCTTACAAGCTCATCTTACAATACCTAGCTCTCCATTGATATCTAGCAGTACAAGGATCACATATCTTTATACAAGATTTCTTGCTTGGGAGTTAACATTATTTTTCGATGTTAAAAGGGTTTTCCCACAAAATTCTCACATCTCAATCCCCTATTGTTTTAACACAATAAAGATCATTTTAACAATTTTATCAGCAGTGCGCACTATATGCAATGCTGCCGGTCTCACTTACAGGTCCCTGCTGACAGCGTGTGGTGGGGGGGAGTGGGCCGGCCCCCTCATGAATAAGCGAACTGCAGCGCAGGGATACGAGGCTATGACCTCATATTTGGTAAGAGGTCAATCTGTTACAACCAACTTTTACAACATAAATTAAAATAAATTTGGATATATAGAAATGGGCTGGGGAGAGGATTCTGTGGGGCATATTTGGTGGGGGGTCTTTTTGGGGTGACAGGTCCTCTTTAAAGGTGCAAAATGTTTTATATAACAAAAAATAAGGTGTATAGAGCAAGAAAAAGTGACAAATGACAAACCAAGTTCTTATTCACTTTAGGCCCTGGCTCCTACCACAGAAGACACTTTGTAATTGGTATACAACAGGCCAATTAACTGTTAGCTCCTAAAGAATCGCTATATTTCAGGGTTATGACAATAGAGGCATTTAAATGCTATCCTTAAAAGCTGTATTTCCTTTAGATATGTGACACATTCTACAAATCTATTAAGATTATGTCTAAATATCTCGGAGTCAGGAGGCCTAGTTACATACCAATAAAATCATGTCATGTCTGCTGGCCACATATCCTGTACAGTTGTCGTCTTCTTCACAATCTCCTACCAGATGGTAATTTTTACTTTGCCAGATGTTTACAACATTAACGAATTTAAGGATAATCCCAGAATCTGAAATTGTTAAACACAATGAGGTGATTTGAGATCAGATATTATAAAGAAGAGACATATTCTATTACATACTGAGATCAAAAGTAGCACCTATACAGCTAAGGCAACGACTTGCAATGGAGAATTTTGGACGATTTTAAATGCTAAGTTTAACCGCAGCAAGAATTCAAACTTTGATGGAAGCAGCAGGCCAAGATTTATAGGGGGAACTAATGTCATTTTATCATCGTAATCTTTTACTTTAAAAGGAAATCTATCATTCTGCATTATGAACCAAACATACCTTAAGAATGCTGATGCAGAAACATATCTTGTTGTAATCCCTGATGCAGTGGTTTTGCTCAAAAAACAATTATAAATTATAAATGGAAAGCTGGGTTGCATGCTGGCTGTCGTTCATAACAACATTACAGTCATGGCAAAGTTTTGGAATGACAATATATATACTTTCACATGATCTGTTGCCCTCTGGTTTGTCAGATGTTTTATCACATACAGAATACAAGTGCAATCATATTATGAGTAACAAAGCTTTATTGTCATTTAGAATGATTACTGCAGCGAGTCAGTATCTGCAGTGTTGCCCCTTCTTCTTCAGGACCTCTGCAATTCTCCCTGGCAGCTCTCAATCAACTTCTGGACCAATCCTGACTGATAGCCGTCCTTCTTGCACATCATGCTGCATTTGTCACATTTGTCAAATTTGTTGGTCTCTTGATGATTGGCCACAAGTTCTCAATGGGATTAAGATCTGGGGAGTTCCAGGCCATGGACCCAAAATCCTCTATGTTATGTTCCCGAGCCATTTATTTATCACCTTTTGCTTCATTTTCTAGGAAAGATTGACTTTGCAATTGATTGGCTCGTTAGCATAATACAGTTTTGGTTAACGTCTGATATAACGAGCCATGCAACTGTGCGAATCATGTGAGACCATGGACTGGTGTCTAACTACAAGAAGGACAACAATAAAGCTTCCTGTTGTATGACATCAGAAGACAGCCGCAGAGATCTAGAAAACCATGAAGAATTTTATACAGAAAGTATCAATGGAAAATTTAATACTTTTCATTACACAACATATCATTTTTTTGTGGTGCGAATGTGCTTAAAGTGGACAACCCTTTAAATTGTCATTTAAAGTTCCTCTAGGGTGGCTTAGAACTCATAAGCTAAGATAAGGGTGGCTTGCACTCCTTATGGCAGAAGGTAGAAGATTTGAAGTGATCAACCCAAACGGTGACCACCTCAGGGAACAGGAAACAAATAGGCACATTACCTAAGCAAGCAATACTGGATGATGCCAGAATGGGTCACAGAGGACTGGTCAAAGGGGGTGACAGAATTGGCACCCACTTTACGCTGGACTGCTAGTTAGTTGGGCATTATGTATAACTTCAGTAACCAAACCAAGTGACCACTATAAAAAACATAAAAAGCTAAATATCAACTGTTTTTGTAAAAGACGTATAATTGTAAAGTCTGTGCCATCCCAAAAGATTACGTAAGCCCCCAATCTGCGGCTCCAGACCAGGGCAAGAAATCTTGTCCAATTAGTGGCATTCTCTTGTGAAGCCTAAAAGTGCCACTTGTAGGGTCAGTAATCCTGGTAAAGGTCCAGTTTCCAGCTACACCTCTTCTCATTCCCAACCTCTGCATTCTGGGAGGTTAAAGACTTGCAACGATGCAGGAACCTGTAATAAGTCACATGCTTCTCACATCATCACTCCGGTCCTGCAGAAACACTTGTCGAGACGAGCAGGGAGAGCAGTGCAGAGAAACGTGAATGCTGCACCAGTCTTTCACCTGAGTCCAAACACAAAGGCACTTTTAGCTAAAAAGTGCATCTGTAGTCCAAAAAATATGGTACATCATTTTACTGCTATAATTAACCTGTATCCCCAAGCCAACTGTATTCTCCTATGAGTTGGCAGACTTGGCACAGCAGCATGTGTGGCAGAACAACGATGAAAGTCTTCCCAAAGTTACCTCCGCATTTTCCTGGCTATATACTGGGGGCATGGGCAGAATATATACTGGTAGCAGGGGCTGGCTGGCTATATACTGGAGGTCATGGGTTGGCTATATTCTGGGAGGAGGGGCTGGCTGGCTATATACTGGAGGGCATGGGCTGGCTATATACTGGGAGGCATGGTCTGGCAGGCTATACACTTGTTCTGATTCCTATACTCGGGAAGTCTAGAAACATTTATACACAATCAATCATTGACCAGTATAGATGGGGGAATGTAATGGGCATGGCCACCTTCAATACGCTAACAAAAATGTCTTAACCTTACCGAAAACTTATCTGAAAAAACTCTATGAAGATGGCACAGTGCTATTATATATCATAATAACCTTCAGATGTACAAATTGATTTTGCCAGATGAGAATATTACACAATCTAATTCTCTGTAACATAGAATAATAAGCAGGGGCCAAGCTCCTTAATCTGCTTTTCAGTTAAATTACACAACCGTTTTCAAAGCATAAAAAATAATCAGCCATCACTGACCCAAAAATAATTCCTAATTGCAGTTATAAATTGCAGGCTCCTGGAGTAAAGATGTATTTCAGTTAATTAGCTGATAGATCTTACTCGAGAATCTACAGCTGCAGATCAGAGATCTTGAAGTCATCAGGCATTTTATATCACGTGAAATTAGGCAACATATTTTTTTCCTAGTCAAGGATGACTCAAGGGAAATCTACCATCAAAACCCATCATCATAAACCAGCTGCACTTACTCATAGATCCAGGCACCGTGACTGTGGTAATTTTGTTATCCATGGCTTCCTTTCTAAAATCAACTTTTATAATTATGCTAATGAGCAACAAAGGCTATGAGCGTATATCAGAGCCCCTCCGTGCTGCAGGTTTACAGATTCTTACAGCAGAGGCACGGATTAAGACCATTCTTGATCATTTACCCTCAATATTTTGATAGCCCAATCATTTCGGAATGCAATTACACTAATTATGTTTCATTTTTGTTCTTTTATTGTTGCTAAATGGGAAGAAGATGTGTTATTACCCTTTAGTTATTACATAGTTTTTTTTACCATTACACTTTTTCCCTGATCTTTAGTATACAGTTGGGAACCTCAGATCCCAGATCTTGTAGTCAGGGTCATCCTTAAAATATTATGGACCCCCCATTTGCTGAGGTGTTGTGGGATTTCATGCACCATTATAACATTGTCCAGTTTAACCTTATACTATCTGATACTGTACAGTGTTTGTAAATTGGCCACACTATGCCAAGAGAAGACCATGAGTGGTCTGGTCTGGTTTTATCGAAGAGTGGACCCCATGACTACAAAAAAAGTAGATGACCGAATTTCTCAAAAATTTAATTCAAAAAATTCTAAATATTTTATTCAGATCCGATATGAATCTGTCTAAAACAGGAGATTGAGGAGTCATAACATACCACCTGGAGCTGTTTTCAGCATGGCCTGGTCCTTTTATGCCCAGGACACTCTCAAAAATTTACTACCTTCCTGGAGCCCTGACTCAACTTGGGGAGCTGGGTCCTCCTTGGTGGAACCATTACCCCAGGCCAAGTTAGATCTCCAGGAGGGCGGATACTTTTTGAGAGACTCTTGTTCCTGGCACAAATTTCCTAACCTCTTGGAATTTCGGATACAATGAATCGCCAGGAAATTCATATTTGTGCAGCATCAAATTTTTCATGCAATTTGTATTCCTCTTTGTCCAATTTGATTTGCTCATTTCTAAGAGTAAGCTTCACCCCCTACTTGTCCTTATTAGGGACTGTAGATTTGCTGACTTTGTACTCTCTTGTCTTTCCAAATTTTGTTTGTCAGAAATCAAATCAAATTGATTATTTTGTAAAGCGAGCATCACATGAGTCTTCTATAGAATTCTTAGCACATCGTTGCTTTTCCGTTACAAGCATCTCATCTCCTCTGTCACTTCATTCCTCTAATTATCCCGTGACATCGAACGCTGACAGCTTATAAAGACCAATTGGACCATCTGGTTTGCCCTGTGACTGCCTTCATCCGACAATTGTTTCATAAATACATGCAGACTGCAAATCACTTTGCAGGGAGAAGAGTCATGAAGTGAATTGTTGTGACTGCCTTACATTTACGCCGGTTGATAAATATGCCCCTAAAGGCCGAAGATGAAGCTAATCTACAGCTGTTACTGGCTTTGTGCAATGTATTCTGTCAGTGGAGATGACATCCATTTCAATCATGGAGTCAATGTAAGCTCTTGATATTACTTATAACTGCCATCTGTACTATAGCAAGCATGTCTCCACAAAGTCACTGTATGCAATTCATAAAATATGAGAGAACGTAGCCAGGTGATGAGAACCTCTATTACTCTGTAAGTACATAAAACATGATCTGGAAAGGTCCCAATGTGGGAACAGAATCCCAAAATACAGGATACACATGGAAATATTGGACCTCAGCTCTTAGATCAGTTGAGCAGATCCGTAGTTTCAGTTCAGGTTCGACCCTGCGACCTGGACATTGAACCCAAACTGAAACTACGAGTCTGTTTGGGTTGTCCTAAAGAAGACACCAAATTCTAGTCTTGCTCTATAATAGAGATCCATTGAAACAAGTTAATTTTTGGCCTTCTAGATATCCCTCAGAAGGCCGAATCTTCTAAACCAATAGCCTTTTCTTTAAAGGGCTATTCCCAAGAAGACAAGTTTCTTAAATATACTCAGAATAACAAAATAACACATTCTCTAATTCACTTTTATTAAAAAAAAAAATACAGCATTTCACAGATATAAGTCCAACTTGTCTCTATCAGTCCTGGTGTACACAATATAAGTTGTCCCTGCTTCCCAGGCCGGTATCTTCTGACTTTATGGTCGGCGGCCATCCTAGTTTTCTGTCTGACAGCCATGGAGCTGAGATACAGATCTCAGACTGATACAGACAGTGGGGCACATTTAATTACCCCGTCCAGTCGCGATCCAGCGGCGGGTTCTGCGACGCTGATTCAGGTCCGGCCAGGATTCACTAAGGTAGTGCACCTGATGTCCACCAGGTGTCGCTGCTGCACTGAAGTGCGCTGGAGTTTACAGAAGTTCACTATCCTATCCTAGGTGCAGGTAAGCGCGTGTCAAGCAACACTTTTTAAAAAAAAAAACAGCTTTTTTTTTTAATCCGTTGAGTTTTCCGACGGCCACGCCCCCGATTTCCGTTGCATGCATGCTGGCACCGATGCACCACAATCCGATCGCGTGCACCAAAAACCAGGGGCAATTCAGGGAAAAACCGGTGCAATGGAAACGGCCGATGGAAAAACCCGATTTGGGCCCTTAGTAAATGACCCCCAGTGAGTTCCTGCTGGAAGCAGCGGCCGGAGTGTAAAGTTACAAACGGATATGTTTTTTAGCGGGGTAGGGGGAGGAAGGCACAGCAGATGTAGTGTGTTGTGTAATAGCAGAGATGTAGGAGAGCTGACTGTCATTGTTTGTAATAGGCATCTCATGGATCTCATCATCTCTGATCTGTCTCATCTCTTTCTATGTGTCAGATACTAGTAGAATGTTCAGAAGCTGAATGAATGTGTATATAAACCATATTGTCAGCTCACAGAACTAGATAATGGGGCACATCTACTTACCCGGTCCTGCGCATTCCCCGATCCGGAGTGTCCCGTGCTCATGCACTGTGCCACGATTCACTTACATCGTTCCACCGATATCCTGCATGTGTCGCTTCCCCGCTCAGTTCCGCAGGAGTTCACCATCTTCTTCCTGGTGTATGTAAGTGCATGTTTTGCGACACAATTTTAAAGTAAAATTCCACGCTCAGTCTGAATCAGTCGGAACCCTTAGTAAATAGGCCCCAATGTGTCTGCCTAGAGAGGTCCTGCCCACACCTTGGAATTCAGCACTGAGCCTAGGGAGTGATATGAGCTAAAAATGAGTAAAACTGAGTAAAATGATGAAGTAAAGGGTTTGAGAAATTTGAGAATTTTTTTTCATGGGCAAACTGTTTTAAGATAGGAGAGTTACATCATATAGCTTGTCAGACCTTGCAAATACTCTTCTAGAGAAATGGGTAAAAACTACCACAGGCATATTTTGTGAAAAGCCGTACAGAAAAGTGTAAGCAGTTAGAACTGAAAAGTGGGAATTGATAATGGTTGTGGATTTGGAATTGAAGGACATAAAATGAGGAATGTGAATGTACCCCAATATTTTACATTGTCCATATAGTATATAAAAAAGAAATTTTAAAAATATTGTTTGTATGTAGGGAGAATCTTGGCACTAGCAGTGTGAATTTTCAAAATACATAATGTTTTCTCGACGAGGTCATAAAAACCTCTGGGGGACATTCTGCATTTATAATTTTTTATAATAATTAGCAATTTTCTACTGTGATAAGGGCATCCATAGAAGTCCCAATTACAAGTGACAGCAGCCCACTATGACATCAGTTTCTTCCATGCTGGGGGGTTTTAGACCATTGCATGATTGCCAGGTACAGAAGAGGCACATCCCCTATTCAATATGTGGCATACAGGGTAGACAGAAGTAGTCTTCTCCTCTGGGCCCTTGGCTTTCCTTGACAGCCAAGAACGTGACATGCTTCTATATATTTATGAAGAGGGTTTAAAGTGGGTTCCAGGCCACAACATGTATGGTGTCACATCATTTCTAGTTTAAAATAGTATTCCCTGGCATCAGCTCTCCTGCTATAAATACATATAACCCCATACGGTGATCATGTAGGATGATTTTTTTTAAATACTTAAATAAATAAATCTGGAATGTATATTACATCTATGTTCCCGAAGAATCCGCAGGATCCGTGTGGACAATGTGATTTCACAAGCAAATGAATGGCTATAATGGCTCCTGTTAGGTTGATGTCCTGAGGCTAAGGAACGTCCTTAGATAGATTATAGTGGACTTCTGTCAACTTCGAGTCAAAATCAACTGATTGATGCCTCAAAGGAGCACCTTTCATTTTCGAAGACTTGGCTTGTTGTTTGCCCCAGGTGACTAATGGATTTCTGTCATTTTGAATGAGAAATCTTGATTAAGTTTTTTATTCAAGTGGTCAATTATCTGCTGCTCTCCAAGAAGTAAATCATTACTGAGTTGACCTTTTTCTTCAATACTAACCTGTCTTTGAACCCAGTCATGCCATACCCATTTTATGGAGATGTTAAAGGTAATGAACTCCTGTGATAATGTAATGATGTAGTATGAAGATGAATCCCACAGTTACGTAGTAGGGTTCATACAGTCACGTAGACCAGTAGATGTATTAGAATGCAAGCTTTTCCGTAGACAAGCAGTGATATACACTGAGGACATCAGAAGTTCCAGAGCTGCTCTACACTTTCCCATACTACTTGGCTTAGAGGGAAGCTGTCAGCAACATTTGCTCTGTTCTATTAAAGACCAGGGCCGCGCCAGCACGGGGCATAGCAGGGCAAGTGTTGGGGGCCCAGAGATGCTGGGGGGGCCCACATAAGGCTGTACAGTCAACAAACCAGCTCACCACAAGGTTTATCATTACTAGTGCTACAAACACAGAAGGGGAGGTGCAAACATCCACGGAAGCATCATATGACAAATGTGTCTGGATAAATCAAGGGAAAAGAGGGCTTATAGATCAAGAACTCTAAGGTCAATATTGGAAGAAGGAGTCTGATAATATGGGGTTGTTTCACAGCCAAAGCTGTTGGATACTTGACCAAGTTCAATGGTGGGCTCAATGATTAGTTAAATGTAGGAATCTTACACGGTTTGTTACTTTGTGCACTCAAGTACTATAAATATGAAAAGCACAACATAGTTTACCAGCAGGACAACAACCCAAAGCATAAGTCAAGATCTACAAAAAAAGGGTTGAATGACGATATAGTAGAGTTGCTGGTATCCCCCCACAGTCCCGAGACCTCAATCCAATAGAATACTTGCAAGTAGAGAAAATTGTATACGTACCAAAGAACGTGAAAAGGAGATATAAAGTGCTATCAGGTGTAGACTGCTCTGACAGACTGTTTATGTAATTAGCTAAGATGTCTCCGCAGGGATTTTCACTATCCGGGAGGAGACCTGGGGTTTCCAGTATTCGTATTAAAGTGAGTAGACCGAATATAAACCAATATTGGCTGGAGACCAGCCAGCAGAGACCTGGGATCAGATTTGAGTTGCAAAATTCTTGAATCTGATCAAGAGAATGCCCAGATGGATGCAGAAAGCCAAAGGTGAATTTACAAAATACTAAAAAAATTAATAAAAATGTGAACTTTTTTTTTAGGGACAATGCAGTTAGATGCCAAGAATGTCCATAACTAAGCATTTTATAAATAATTTATGTATGTGAAAGACTAGATGCTTATCTAATGGTGGTAGTCACCCAAGTTGTAGTGGATGGTGAGATATGGAGCCTGAAAGTCAAATATTCAAAATGTTACCACATTGTTACCATGCTACGACTAAGGGCCATGTGAAGGCCCGAAACGTGTCAACAACAATGCGCTCATCTGTATGGAAAAGATTTTGATATTTGAAGAATGAAGTTTGGAAACTTGAAAGGAAAGTGCTGGATGACCTGCATTTCTTTTTTGGATTATTGGGGAATATTCTGACGTCCAGGCAGTAATTATCCTTGCATAGTAATGGCATTCACTTCCCACGTGGGTATGTTTCGGTGTCTTACACCTTGGATGTCAATAAAACATTTTTACCCTCTTGCTCGACAGTTTCTGGTGGGTTTTACTGCCGTTGGATTTTAGAAACATGAGACAAAAAAGAAATGAACTATGCAAGATCCAGGATGGACAAGGCACCCATGGAGTCTACAGCACAGCAAGAGGCAAATCCGTGGCGGAAACCTTAGGGCTGGCCTTGGCTTTCCATTGATGGACACGGCACAGTGGATTACTAACTGAAAAATTTATTATGTGAACATGCCATTTTTTCAACAATCTTGTAAGTTTCTTCTAAAAAGACCTTCACCCGAATTTTCTTTTCATTTCATATATATTACCAGGCGGAACACAGAGACCCAAGACCCAATGGCACTTGGGTTCCTGTAATACAATGTTGTTCGCTGATAATATCTTCCTGTGATAATAGGGTTATGATTTATGAGTAATCATTTGTCTACAAACACATTTCAGCGATGTCTTTAGAGCCGGCACTGGGATATAAGGAACAAAAACATAATTTTAAGAAATGAAGCAAAAAAAGAAAAGTAGAAAGGGAAACAGTGTGTGGGTCTGGAGATTAGATTTGGAACAACTATATCTGAGATGATGGCAATGTTACCAAGTCATCAGCGAAATAGAGGCGAAATGTATTATCAAAACAGAGATATGGTCTGAACTAACCCGATCTCCGTGTCCCACTGTGCAGAAATAAGGATAAAACACGGTAAACAAAGGCGATCATTAAAGGAGCCATTACTGGCGAGGAAGCAGAGCTAAAACGACAAGGCGTTAACACAGAATAACCATGCAGGGTTAGATCCTTCATCTAAATAACTGAATAGTAAGAACCCAAATTGCATTCTGTGCATTGTATATTCCATAGAGAACATTAAGTTCATCAATGTAAAATTTGCAATGAACGTAAAATGAAAACTTATATATGAAAAAAAATGTGTGGCCGCACAATTCGAACGGTTGCTAAATTCATGTATTAGTTGTAAGTGAATAAGAAGGACATATACATTATTTACCCTGTGGCAAAAAAGAAATCTGTAATTTATTCATTTATATTAATTAGTAATATTTAACACATTGGAGGCCCGAATTGCGTTTTTACGGCTGGTTACCCGAAGTTTTCCGTTTTGCTCCGATTTTCCCTGTATTGCCCTGGGTTTTTGGCGCACGTGATCGGATTGTAGCGCATCGGTGCCGGCGTGCACGCGACGGAAATGGGGGGCGTGGCCAAACGAAAACCCGACGGATTCGGAGAAACAGCCGCATTTTTTTTTTTTTTAAAAAGTGTGGCTTGACACGCGCTTACCTGCACCTGGCCTGGCTTGGAGAAATTCAGTTCATTCAGATGAACTTCAGCACAGCAGCGACACCTGGTGGACATCGGAGGAACTGCCTTAGTGAATTCCGGACAGACAATGCACTTTTGGGATCTCCTCCGGACCGGGTAAGTAAATGTGCCCCAGTGTTTACTCATCTTCTTTATACTTCTAGGGGCAGTTTCAGATTCCTTCATTTTGTAACATAGCCACCAGTTTCGGTTCTACCATCACCATAGACAGGGGGCATCCTCTACACCTAGAGGAGAGGAGGTTCTACCATCACCAAAGACAGGGGGCATCCTCTACACCTAGAGGAGAAGCGGTTCTACCATCACCATAGACAGGGGGCATCCTCTACACCTAGAGGAGAGGAGGTTCTACCATCACCATAGACAGGGGGCATCCTCTGCCCCGAGAGGAGAGGAGGTTCTGCCAATCTAAAATCACAAAAATATTAAGAAGTTGGTTAAAAGATGAAAGTTTCCTTCTCTTTATGTTGTTCCAGCAACGGTTAGGTGCATCTCGTTTTTTCTTATATTGCGTAACATTTTTTTATAAAAAAAATACAAGCGAGGGCATTTAATTATAGAAAATGGAGGCAATTATTTGGCTACTTAAATAAGTTTCCCCATTCCTTTCTGCGCTGTTTATTTCATGATTGCTTCCCCAGGATTTTTACGGTGAGCATTAGGCAGCGTCTCTGGAGAGCGGCTTATTGATACTGTCAGAGTTAATGTAGTGCCAATAAAAGGGAACGTGATTATACATTTTAACAATCTGTTTTTTCCTCTCTTCATTTTCAACTGATGCCAATAAACATATCACTTCCCTTTAATATCCCATCAAACACCGAGGCTAATGAAATGGATGGAGAGACGGGACCCATCTAGGAGGGAGAGTTATTATGTATGACTATGGAGGAAATATCACACATCCGAGGTCAATACCGATGCGTCCTCCATCATATTTCTTTTTCTAAATACAATTTATTGAATATACTTTTTTGTGTTACTATCCCTATCATAGATCTATCATCTCATATTTATATATCTCCTATCTATCTAGTTACATAAAGCGGAAAAGTAGCACTCCAGTCGAGTTGAAAAAAGATGGTCCTTTATCCAGATTTAATATATGCAACATTTCAAAATACGACTCTATCAGTCATTGGTTACAATGTTGCAGATCTGTTTGTCTTTGGCTTTAATTATATTGTACTTTTCAGGCCTTAGTCTCTAGTCACATCCAGAGCTGTGTTCTACTCTGTGCAGGATGGCAGATCCCCGAATATTTTTCATGTGATTCCACTTTATGGTCCCACATAATATTCTTCTCAGTGTCAGACTTGGATGGCTAAGACCAGCCAGAAGAATCCATTTTATGGGCCCATCACTTCAGATATCACCTGACACCCACTTATAAATCCCTTAGACATGAGGGGACACAGATATATTTCAGTAGCAGTTCCTAGCCATTGCCCCGGACTGCTATGGTCCTAGCAGTCCTGTCAGTAAGCTGCTGACAAGCTCTTGCCTCATCTTAGGCTTCTTATCCATAAATACATGCACCCAAAGAAACGAGTAAATGGGGCTCCACAGTGGTATTAAGAAGGGGAACTTGTGGATTAACGAAACTGACTAGTTACTGCATCTAGATGTCACTTCATTCACCAAATCTACAGTATAGTAAAATATAAAGAAGTGCAGCAACTCAGAGCCCACCGGATTCCACTGTTCACCTGTGGGACAGTCCCTTGGTTAGTTATTGGTTTACTTTGTACTTGTTAGGATCAGTTGATCCTCTGGACCACCGCGGGAGATGTAACTAGCCAACACCCGGAACCGGAGCCCAGCGGCACCTGGTATTCACCAGAGCCCGCTGCAAAGCGGGTTGGACTTGCTGCGGCAGGATACCACTAGGTCGTTCCCAGGTGTGAGTAGCCCACGGTGGCAGCCGAGGTCGAGGTACCTTAGCGGATGACAATCTCGTAGACAGGTCCAGGCACAGGGTCAGGGCAGGCGGCAGAGATGCAACGTCAGGTCCAAGTCCGGGGTCAGCAACAGGAGGTCCAGGCAGGTGGGAACGGGAACACAGGCACACGGAACACAGCAACACGGAGGAACTCGGGTAACACAGGACACAGGAGCGGGAACACACAGGAATACACAGGAACGCAGGAATAATCGCTTGTAAGCTTTCTCTAAGGCTATGAGGCACAAAGATCCGGCAAGGGTAACAGGAAGAGGCAGGCTTATGAAGAATTGGGCAATATGGCCAGCGCCAATTAATGGCGTGCTGGCCCTTTAAATTTGGAGAAGGTGCCGCGCGCGTGCCCTAGCAGTCGGGGACGCGCGCGCACAGCGGAGGGGAGCGAGCCAGGAGCCGGGATGGGTGAGATGCGCAGGCGGCGCGCTGGCGGGGGCAGGGCGGCACGGGTGAGCCCACGACCCGCGATGTGGGTCGCGGGACCACCCGTGACAGTACTATAATTTTTGCATAATTTTGGTGCATATTATGGTCCTCTAAGCCATAACCCGTCTTACCGTTTACCACTTATAGACGTCTTAAGCCTTCTGGGGAGTTTAGCCAAACCCATTTATGGGGCAGATACAATAAAGCATCTACTAATGTATTTAACGAAGGATTAAACTTCTTCCATTTTTCCCCATTTCCAATCTTTGTAGTGACAATATAACATTCCGGGTCTCCGTCACCGAAGATAAATCTCCTATAAGTCTTAATAGTCGGCGCATGATCAGTGATCAACGACACAAATGCAAACATCATCCTCCGTCTTCCCATAGCTGGACATGTCCATAAAATGAATTGGTAGATTCCAAAATCACCTTGGGTGGAGGGGAGCCGACTCTTCGTCGCAGTCTCATCTCGAGTGATTGACCTAAATCCATTGTTCCGTTTAATGTGATCATTTGGAACAAGCGTCTTCGAAATTACATGTTGATGTCAAAACCCATTTGGTAATAGAATTTTTGCACTTAGACCCAGAATAAAATATTGGTAATTAAGCGGTGTGACGCCGTGTCTGAGGAGGCCCCTGACGTGTGCAGCGCTCCCCGGAGGATGCCGGATGATGTACACCGCTCCACAGATGTTCCATCTGATACAATACACGACGCATGTAGCCACTGAGATTTACCTTCCTGACAGTTTCCTCTTGTTAAAAATGCCACCTGTACTAGTTAAATAAAGACTGGGTGGCAGCATGATGTATGGCGCGCTTCATAGCTATGAAATATAGATGCGTCTCATTTACCTGGAGGACATTCCTAAGATCCGGTAAATTGGTAAGGGAATTGGGAAATGTTCTTCCTAGGACGAAAAGAGATAAAACTATCGACTTGGTTTCTTGAAACCATTTTTTTAGGTCTTATAGATAAACCACTGCTTATCATCTGTGCAGGAAAGTCACAATCTGAGGACATTACAAGGAAATTTACTCGAAAGAAATTGTCACAGCTCTGGGTGAGTCAATGGGTTAATGGAGAACAGAATTAACATGGCAATCGTTTTCCTTAAATGTCAAAAATAACAATCGGTTTTTTTTGTTTGTTTTTTTCATATCTTGTGACACGTAAGGGGCGGGGTTAGGTTTATTTTGTACTTTTTGTTTTGATAATTTGCATAATAAATTAAAAAAAAATTAACAACAATTTGAAAGCTATTATTATTAGAAGTGTCGTTGTTACTACCATGAATCAATGTACAGGCAATTCCCAGGTTACGTGCAAGATAGGTTCCATAAGTTTGTTCTTGATTTGGATTTGTATGTAAGTCGGAACTGTATATTTGATCATGGCAGATCCAGACAAAAAAAATGTTTTGCCCTGTTGACAATTGAAATTTCAACATTTTTTTCTGTAATGGGACCAAGGATTATCAATAAAGCTTCATTACAGACACTTTACAGCTGATTATTTCAGTCTGGGACTAAAATTAAGCATCCAGAGACTTCACCAGAGGTCACAGTGGGCAGAGGGGTCCGTCTTTAACTAGGGGTCGTCTGTAAGTCGGGTGGCTTTAACTAGGGGACCGCCTGTAGTAATAATATTTGTCATCATCATCTAGTACAGGCAGTCCCCTACTTAAAGGAAACCTGGCGGCGCGCTGGCGGGGGCAGGGCGGCACGGGTGAGCCCGCGACCCGCGATGTGGGTCGCGGGACCACCCGTGACAGTACCCCCCCCCCCTTCGGCCTCCCCCTCCTCCTAGGCTGGAGGAACCTCTGCAGAAGACTACGATCCAATATGTTGTCCTCTGGCTCCCACAACCTTTCTTCAGGCCCGAACCCCCTCCAGTCAACCAAGAAGAACCGCTTCCCCCTCACCGTCTTCATGTCCAAGATCTCTTTTACCTCATAGGTGTTGGTAGAGTCTGCCACTGGAGTAGGAGGAGGATCTTGCTGGGAGAAGCGATTCAAGATGACAGGCTTGAGCAGGGAGACATGAAAGGAGTTCGGGATGCGCATGGTGGGAGGAAGGCGCAGCTTATAGGCCACAGGGTTAATACGCTTCAGCACCTCAAATGGACCCAGATAGCGAGGGCCAAGCTTGTAGCTGGGAATCTTCAACCGGACATATTTTGAAGACAGCCACACTTTATCCCCTGGAGAGAAGATGGGAGGAGACCTGCGTTTTTTATCGGCCTGAGTCTTGGAGCGGGCAGAGGCCTGAAGCAGGGACAGACGAGTCTGTTCCCAAATAGGTCTGTTTAAGGTCCGTTACCAACTCTTCCACAGCAGGAACATCAGCAGACACGGAGAGAGGTAGGGGTGGACGTGGATGTCTTCCATATAGAACAAAGAAGGGTGATGCACCAGCAGACTCCGAATCCAGGGAGTTATATGAGAACTCTGCCCAAGGTAGCAAAGTGGACCAGTTATCCTGACGGGCAGAGACAAAGTGACGCAGGTAACAGCCCAAAGTCTGGTTAACTCTTTCAACCTGTCCATTAGACTGAGGATGGTACGCAGTAGAGAAGTCCAGTTTTATCTGCAGTTGATTACACAGGGCTCGCCAGAAGCGGGAGACAAACTGGACCCCTCGGTCCGAGACGATGTGCAACGGAAGTCCATGTAGGCGAAAGATGTGGGTGAAAAACTGGCTGGCAAGGTGTGGAGCAGACGGCAGGCCTGGCAGAGGAACAAAATGAGACATTTTGGAAAAGCGGTCGGTTACCACCCAGATAACGGTATTGCCAGATGATGGTGGCAGATCTGTAATAAAGTCCATAGCCACGTGAGACCACGGGCAGGTAGGCACGGGTAACGGCAACAGAAGACCAGCTGGTTTTTGTCGTGAGGGCTTATTACGAGCACAAGAGGTACAGGACCGCACAAAATCCCGAACGTCCTTGACCAAATAAGGCCACCAATATAATCGGGAAATTATGGCCACAGAGCGCTGCACCCCAGGGTGCCCAGCCACACGAGAGGAATGTCCCCAGGTCAGAATCCTCTTTCGAAGTCCAGGTCGCACATAAGTCTTGCCGGGAGGTAATTGCCGGAGGTCCACCGGCGCTGCCAGCACAAGTCTCTCAGGAGGAACGATGTATCTCGGGGCACAGTCCTCCCCCATAACATCCGAAGCACGGGACAAGGCGTCAGCCTTGATGTTTTTCTCGGCAGGGCGAAAATGGATTTGGAAGTCAAAACGGGAAAAGAAGAGAGACCACCGGGCTTGACGCGGGTTCAACCGCTGAGCCGACTGTAGGTATTGGAGGTTCTTGTGGTCAGTGTAGATGCTGACTGGAAATCTGGCTCCCTCCAACAGATGACGCCACTCCTCCAAGGCAAGCTTGATGGCCAGAAGCTCACAATCTCCAATAGAATAATTCCTCTCTGCAGGGGAGAAAATTTTGGAGAAGAAGCCGCAAGATAGAGTACGGCCCCTAGGCCCCTTCTGAGTAAGGACCGCTCCAGCTCCTACGGAGGAGGCATCAACCTCCACAAAAAATGGTTTCTCGGTATCTGGTCTGGTAAGGACTGATGTAGAAGAAAAAGCAGACTTTAGTCTCGTGAAGGCCTGGTCAGCCGCTGGGGGCCAGGCACGAGAATTGACACCTTTCTTCGTTAGCGCCACCATAGGAGCTACCAGAGTCGAGAAGTGAGGAATGAATTGTCTATAATAATTTGCGAAGCCCAGGAATCTTTGAATAGCCCGTAGTCCCACTGGGCGTGGCCACTGAAGAACCGCAGATAACTTGTCAGGATCCATTTGCAAGCCTTTATCGGAAATAATGTAGCCGAGGAATGGAAGGCTTTTTTGATGAAACAGGCACTTCTCCAGTTTGGCGTAGAGATGGCTGGCCCTGAGGCGGCTAAGCACTTGCCGTACATGGGAATGGTGGGACTCGAGGTCAGCAGAATACACAAGGATGTCATCCAGGTAAACCACAACACAGCGGTACAATAAGTCCCTGAAGATATCGTTGAAAAACTCTTGGAAAACGGCTGGCGCATTACAGAGTCCGAAAGGCATAACTAAATATTCAAAATGCCCATCACGGGTGTTAAAGGCGGTCTTCCACTCGTCGCCCCTCCTGATGCGGATAAGATTGTAGGCCCCACGAAGATCCAGCTTAGTAAAGACTCTCGCACCCCGTAGGCGATCAAACAGCTCCGTGATCAGCGGCAGAGGATAGCGATTCTTAACGGTGACTTTGTTAAGACCGCGATAGTCAATACAGGGGCGGAGAGAGCCATCTTTCTTGGTGACAAAAAAGAAGCCGGCGCCTGCCGGAGAGGTGGATTTGCGAATGAAGCCTCTTTGCAGATTCTCCTGGACATACTCGGACATGGCGGCTGTTTCAGGTACCGAGAGTGGGTACACCCGACCCCGAGGAGGAGAAGATCCAGGCAGCAGGTCGATGGGGCAATCGTAGGGACGATGTGGAGGAAGGGTCTCAGCTTGTTTCTTGGAGAAACATCCGCGAAGTCCTGGTATGGAGCGGGAAGCCCCCCAAAGGCTTAGGAGACAAGGTAGAAGTCCCGACAGGGAGCGGATGTAGAACCTTCATACAGTGTGATGAACAATCCGGACCCCAGCGGAGAATCTCCCCAGAAGACCAGTCCAGAACAGGGGCATGATGTTGCAACCAGGGGAGGCCCAGCAGGAGAGTGGAAGTGCACTGGGGCAGCACAAAAAAGGACAGTCTTTCTCTATGTAATGCTCCAACTTGCAGGAGCAGGGGTTCTGTGCGAAACCGGATACGCACGGAGAGAATTTGGCCACTGACCGAGGCAATAGACAATGGCTTCCTGAGACGAACCACCGGGAAGTGATGCTGGGAGACCAGGGCAGCATCCATAAAGTTCGCTCTAGAGCCCGAATCCAGGAAGGCGGAAACTTGGATCTGGGTGCCAGTGCCAACGCTGAGGAGTACGGGGAGAGTCAAGCGTGGAGAAGCTTTATTCTCACCTAGGGACGCTTCTCCTGAGAAGCCTAGGTGCTGGCGTTTCCCGGACGTTGGGGGCAGACAGGACAAGCCCCGACGAAGTGCCCTGGGCTGGCACAATACATGCACAGGTTCTCCTGACGTCGCCTGGAACGCTCTTGTAGAGAAAGCCGGACTCGGTCCACCTGCATAGGTTCATCAGCAGAAGATTCAGCCGGGGGCTGAAGCGGCTTTTGGAATACAGGTGCCAGGCGAGGAAGACGTCTAACACGGCCTTGGGGGTACTCGGAGCGTAGTTCCTCAGCGCGCTCCTTAAACCGCACATCAATTCGAGTGGCCAGGGTGATTAGACCACTCAGAGTTGACGGCAGGTCCCGTGCTGCCAGCGCGTCCTTGACCTGCGCAGAAAGTCCTTTCTTGAAGGTAGCAATGAGGGCCGCATCGTTCCAGGCAAGTTCAGAAGCCAGGGTGCGGAACTGAACTGCGTACTCTCCCACAGATGAGTTACCCTGGCGCAGGTTCAATAATGCAGACTCCGCAGAGGAAGCTCGGGCCGGTTCCTCGAAGACTGACCGGAACTCTGCCAGAAATTCCGGGAGGGTAGCGACAACCGGGTCATCCCTGTCCCAAAGAGGAGTAGCCCAGGCCAGGGCCTTCCCGGAAAGGAGGCTGAGGACAAATGCCACCTTGGACCGCTCTGTGGAAAATTGCGACGGCATAAGTTCTATGTGCAGGGAGCACTGGGTGATGAAGCCCCTGCACATCTTGGGATCCCCGTCATACTTGCCGGGCAAAGAGAGACGTAGCCTGGGTTCAGCAGCAGGAAGATAAACCGGGGTAGCAGGAGTCGCAGCGGCCACCTCAGGAGACTGTTGCTGATGCTGGGTAGCTAGCAGCTGTTGCAGCATGGCGGTGACTTGCTCCAGTTGATTCCGTTGTGCAGCAATCTGTCGGGACTGGTGGATCACGATGGTGGCGAGATCAGGCTGACTGGGAGAAGGAGCCTCGGCGGGATCCATGGCCGGATCTTACTATTAGGATCAGTGGATCCTCTGGACCACCGCGGGAGATGTAACTAGCCAACACCCGGAACCGGAGCCCAGCGGCACCTGGTATTCACCAGAGCCAGCCGCAAAGCGGGTTGGACTTGCTGCGGCAGGATACCACTAGGTCGTTCCCAGGTGTGACTAGCCCACGGTGGCAGCCGAGGTCGAGGTACCTTAGCGGATGACAATCTCGTAGATCTAGGTCCAGGTACAGGGTCAGGGCAGGCGGCAGAGATGCAACGTCAGGTCCAAGTCCGGGGTCAGCAACAGGAGGTCCAGGCAGGTGGGAACGGGAACACAGGCACACGGAACACAGCAACACGGAGGAACTCGGGTAACACAGGACACAGGAGCGGGAACACACAGGAATACACGGGAACGCAGGAATACACAGGAACGCAGGAATACACAGGAACGCAGGAATAATCGCTTGTAAGCTTTCTCTAAGGCTATGAGGCACAAAGATCCGGCAAGGGTAACAGGAAGAGGCAGGCTTATGAAGAATTGGGCAATATGGCCAGCGCCAATTAATGGCGCGCTGGCCCTTTAAATTTGGAGAAGGTGCCACGCGCGCGCCCTAGCAGTCGGGGACGTGCGCGCACAGCGGAGGGGAGCGAGCCAGGAGCCGGGACGGGTGAGATGCGCTGGCGGCGCGCTGGCGGGGGCAGGGCGGCACGGGTGAGCCCGCGACCCACACGGGACCACCCGTGACACTTAGGCTACAATAAATAGCTATAACAGTTATCAATGGTGTCTGCAATGAAGCTTTAGTGTTTATCCTGGTTCTTATAAGATCCCAACATTTTTAGAGTCAATAAACATTTATTGAAGCATACAAAATACAGTAAACCATAACACAGTTTGTCATAGAATGAAAGCAAATGCATTATGAATGATACAGGAGATTTGTGGCCTGGGATGGTATGGGCAATGGGACGACATGCCACATAATCCAGAGTTCAAGTACATAGAGACAATCAACAGACCAATTCTAAGCAAGGCCATAATGCTTCCGAGAAACAATTTGACAACAGGGACATAGGGGTAGAGTAGAACGAGAGGTCATAAAACAAAAAGGATAGGAGTGGGTATTGGGTAAAGGAGCGTAGAAGGAGTAAGTTAAAGAGAAAGGAATAAAAAGATAAGAATAAAGAAAGAACTATACCAGGCCAAGATCCCAACATTTTTAAAATCCAATAGTCACAGAGGCCAAAAATAATTTGTCTGGAGCTGCAATTATAAAATATACAGTTCCGACTTACATACAAATTCAACTTAAGAACAAACCTACAGAAGCTATCCTGTACGTGACCCGGAGACTGCCTGTCAATGTTTTACCATTATTTAAATAAAGTACAAGTGCTCTGGGGAGTGGAACCAGGGCTACTCTAGGCACCAGGGGCTGAGGCTATTTCACAGAGCCTGGAGGGGTTGTGGTAATGCACCATGAAGGACCTGCTAATTTACACAAATAAAAAGTTTAGTTTTGTACATAAAATACTAAGCCTCATCAACTTGTGATACAGCCACACAATTTGGGGCCGCATCATGGTCCCCATATTTATCTATGGAATTGCTGGTGATTAGTTTTCTTTTCTATTTTACAGGGCAACATACATGTTCATGGAACTCTTAGTTCTTTTCTTTAGTCTAAGGTTCATTTCAGGACCAGGAGGTGGCAGCAACTTGCTGGCTTCTCATTTTTTCTAGCATTACATAGCAGAATGGAGTAACCTGCTCTTATTCTCAGGGTTTTGTACAGTCATGGCCATAAGTTTTGAGAATAACACAAATATTATATTTTCACATGATCATTTGTCCTCTGGTTTTTATGTGTGTTTGTCAGATGTTTTTATCACATACAAAAATACAAATGCAATCATATTATGAGTAACAAAAGCTTTTATTGACAGAATGAGTTAATGCAGCAAGTTAATATTTGCAGTGTTGACCCTTCTTCTTCAGGACCTCTGCAATTCTCCCTGACAGCTCTCAATCAACTTCTGGACCAAATCCTGACTGATAGCCGTCCATTCCTGCACAATCAATGCTTGCATTTTGTTACAATTTCTCAATGGGATTAAGATCTGGGAATCTCTATGTTTTGTTCCCTGAGCCTTTTAGTTATCACCTTTGCTTTATGGCAACGTGCTCCATCATGCTGGAAAAGGCATTGTTGATCTCCAAACTGCTCTTGGACCGTTGGGAGAAGTTGCTCTTGGAGGACATTCTGGTACCATTCTTTATTCATGGATGTGTTTTTAGGCAAGACTAAGAGAGAGACGATTCTCTGGCTGAGAAGCAACCCCACACATGAATGGTTGCAGGATGCTTTACAGTTGGCATGAGACAACTCCGAACAAGCTGTTTTCCAGATGTTCCAAACAATCGGAATGGGGATTCATCTGAGAAAATGACTTTACCCCAGTCCTCAGCAGTCCACACCCTGTAACTTTTGCAGAATATCAGTCTGTCCTTGATGTTTTTTCTGGAGGGAAGTGGCTTCTTTGCTGCCCTCCTTGACACCAGGTCTTGCTCCAAGAGTCTCTGCAGTCTCACAGTGCATGCATATGCACTCACACCTGCCTGCTGCCATTCCTGAGCAAGCTCTGCACTGCTGGTAGCCCGATTCCGAAGCTGAAACCCTTTTAAGAGATGGTCCTGGCGCTTGCTGGTCCTTCTTGGGCGCCCTGGAGCCTTTTTGGCAACAACAGAACCTCTCTCCTTGAATTCCTTGATGATGCGATAATTGGTGACTGAGGTGCAGTCTTTCTAGCTGTGATACTCTTCCCTGTTAGGCCACTTTTGTGCAGTACAATCATGACTGCACATGTTTATTTAAAGATAACCATGGTTAACAGAAGAGAAACAATGATGCCAAGCACCAGCCTCGTTTTAAAGTGTCCAGTAGTGTGATTCTTACTTAATCATGACAGATTGATCTCCAGCCCTGTCCTCATCAACACCCACACCTGTGTTACTGGAGCAATCACTGAAATGATGTTAGCTGCTCCTTTTAAGGCAGGCCTTCAATGAAGCTGAAATGTGTTTTGGGGGGAAAAGTTCAAATATTGAGTTTGCAATTAATTGCTGTTAAGCTGATCACTCTTTATAACATTCCGGAGTATATGCAAATTGCCTGATGCAGTAGACTCTGTAAAAATTAACATTTGTATCATTCTCAAAACTTATGGCCATGACTGTGGTAGATGACTTTTTACTTATATGCTCTTTGACTTGCACCAGTTTCTCTTTACCCACAATATTTATACAGTGGTTTTATAAGAAAATTTAAAGGTGCATTCCCACTTCTGCAAATTAATGTTATTGTTTATATGATGAAAATAATACAATTTTCACTATACTTTACTATACCAATTCTTAATGATTTTCTAGATTTCTGCTTACTGTCCTTCTATAGAAAGCTTCATTGTTTATTTCCAGGTGCACCTGTGTGACAATGGTCAAATTCCTGTCCACTGGAAATAATATTAATAATTTGTTTATTTATATAGCGCACACAGATAAACAATGAAGCTTCCTATAGAATGACAGCAAACAGAGATCCAGAAAACCATGAGGAATTGATACTGAAAGTATATTGAAAATTTGTATAACTTTTCATTATTCATACAATATGCAATACTTGTTGAAATGGGAATACCCAGTGTTTTTGCAGACCGGATCAGATGATTATTTCCCATGTGACTAGTTTAGCTTTATAGCTGACAGACTTCCTATTATAGGAGTATTCTTCAATGAGCCATCATCATACTTTCTTCTCTCACCAGCTGCTTGGGCAGGTTGATATAACCTGGCATAATCAGTCCACTAACTAGTTGCCAATCTAATGGTAAAGATTCTGGGTGTCAATGAATTGTCTTAGGTGGTGCAAAGGGGAAAGGAATTAGTGTGGCAAACGGGGGATTTTTCGGTAAGTCTCAGTCTCCATGAGTCCCCTGGGACATTGCAGGAGAAAGGTCAATTATGATTTATTCCAGGGAAAATAAATTGTTGTTACAATGTTTATGAAAGATCATTTATAATGATAAATCGTATATATACATACTTGCTATATGACAATGTAGTATTTACATGTGCAACACCCCTGCCAATACAATGGCAAGGGAGTAGTTGCAAACAGGTGTCCTCACAAGGTTAGGAGCGGACAGAGGGAGTCGCGAACCCTCCAGGAAGGTTCCAGACCCTGGATATTATGTATTAGCAGTGGTAGATTCTGCCTGAGCAGGCAAGGTATAAGTATATGTGAATTGTCATCTAATTGTATTCACCTATGTAAGCTGGAGTGTGATTGGAGAGTAGCCACCACCTGACCAGGTTAACAAAACCCCTAGACAGGGAGGGGCTAGTTCTCTTAGGCCCAAGTCCCTTGTAAAGAGCAGAGAGGCTGTCTTAGCTCTTAGAACTCTCTCACAGAAAGAGGCAGTGTATGTTCACCATCAGTACTGACACCCAGCAAAACCCAGGACTCATAGCTGCAGCATCCACAGATTAAACAAAGCCACATCCCAGCCTGCATCTACTACCAGGCTGATGTATCATTCCTGAGGACACTCTCCATGACCACTCCAGTAATCCGTAATCCCGAGTAATCCGTAATCTGTTCCAAGATCGTTTTGGCCGTTTGCCTGCAGTTGTTCCAATAAACAACGTTTCCTCTATCTGTTCCCTGGATAAGGCTGTACCACCAAGGGCTCCACATCCATCACCCAGGGACATATACTCCGGACACTAAGGGGTTTGCTCCAGGAAGAACCAGTACATCAGCCTCTCCTTCTATATTTCTTGCAGACACCAACTGCTGGAGACCAGCCAGGTTGTAGGACAGCCCTCCGGTCCCCATACCAAGCACTGTGATACTAGCGTGCCTAGGTCGCAACTGCCAGCCACTCCGGTATTCTGGGCCCCGGCTGCTTCCTGGCCCCAAGGAAAGGCTAGGCCCCGGTGGGGGATGTTGCACATGGTTTCTCAAACATGGCCAAGTTTCCTTTACAGCTGAATGGGACTAGGAATTACTGCACCAACTCCTATTATAGTAAATAGGCTGCAGAAGAATAAAAAGGACAGTGCCAAGTGCTACATCGGGTATTACAGTTTAGAAATCTACCATTTGATTTCATGCATTATGAACCAAACATACTTTGAGAATACTATAGCTACACTGATGCAGAAACATATAGGGGCACATTTATTTACACGTCTGGAGGAATTCACAGAAAGTGCATTGTCCGACAATCATGCACTGTGTCGCTTCCCTGCTCAGGTCCGCCGGAGTTCACCTTCTTCTTCCAGAACAATATAGACACAGAAGAATGGTCATACAAATACAACTAAGAGGACAAGGCAGTACAGAATCAAGAGACAAACGGATGGTCATAATACAAGCAATTGTCAGAAGATCAAAAATACGGAAGTCCAGAACACGGTAACAATCTCCAAGGAAGACTTATAGCAAGCACTGGAATCTGGGCAGACTATCTTCTTATGAGATATCAGAGTCCCAGACCAGAAAGTGAAAGGACCAGTTCCCTGACATTTAGACTTACAGGGGATGAATTTTGGTGGAGGAGGCATCAGTCCATCACAGCAAGTTTGATCATCTTGAGGAGATGATAGATTGGTGTGGTGAAAATCAATTAAGACAGGCAGGAGTGAAATAAAGCAGTGTTAAGACTAATGCAGGACAGAATAAAAGCTAAGTACAAAATCATTCTGCTGCAATTTAAAGACATAAGTTGCTGCTAGAGCCTTAAAACAAACCCACTTAGGTGTCCCTTGCCTTAGTCTGAGTCTCTGAGTGTACGAATCTTCCTAGTCTGCCATTTTCCACATTGTCTTTTTTATGGGACAGACAAAAATGGGGTTACAAGCAGTGGGATAACTTGAAGCTGATGGGCCCCAGTGCAAAGTCTGTGCCAGGCCTCCTATCTATAATGTATGGTTTATAGTACTATTCTTTTCATATGGGAAAGTGAGACCTTATGGGCCCCCTAAGCCTCTTGGGCCCGGGTGCGACCGCACCCTCAGCACCCCCTCAAATTACACCCCTGGTTACAAGGACCCAGAGTGGGGAGAGGAATACAACAGGAAAACACAGGGAAAGAAGAGATAATACCACAATCAGATGAGGGCACCATGCAAATTATAAATTTGTCACACCACACACCAACTTGAGTCTAAATATCTAAAACAAAGATTTACATTTTTTATTCAATACACATCTCAATAGGTTTGAGATTATTAAGGATCTACATTTCTTTGGCTGTAAGTTGATTCTTAAAAATTCTATAAAAACAAACAATTATACATATTACAAAAAACTAGGCAAATTGATTTTGATATTAGAGATCTAGAGACTCTACAAATCTTTGAAGAACTATCCAGAGAAAATGAGGTCCAGATAGATAACTATTAGAGATGAGCGAACACTAAAATGCTCGGGTACTCGTTATTCGAGAATTCCGATGAACTTCAGCACAGCAGCAACACCTGGTGGATGTCGGAGGAACTGCCTTAGTGAATTCCGGACAGACAATGCAGTTTTGGGATCTCCTCCGGACCGGGTAAGTAAATGTACCCCAGTGTTTACTCATCTTCTTTATACTTCTAGGGGCAGTTTCAGATTCCTTCATTTTGTAACATAGCCACCAGTTTCTCAGACTACTCTATGCACAATGAACTTGATGTGTCATGCCTTGAACAGAATTTTTCTTACGTGCAAGGCATGCAAAATTCCAAAATTTGTGCACCAGAAATGTGGACTTTTAGCACGTTGAAGAGAACCAGTGCACCCCCCCCCCAAAAAAAAAAAAACAGCTCACAGTACCTGTTAGATGACTTTATATATGTTCCACTAATGCCTCTATCCATGGGATTAGAGCCGCCTTTCTTCTAAAAAATACTGTTATTGATATCCTCTATTCCAGTCATGGAGGCAGAGAGCTGCAGTATGAAGTCAAGCTACCCGTCTTCTCACTGATGCTGAAACTGCTAACCCAGCCCCCATGTGACTCTCCAGAGAATATTCCTGAGGGCAACATGAGATAATTTCTCTTCAAAAAGCCAGATTTCCCAAACTTCCCCCGGGGAGTGGTTAATGAAGTAATGTCACACACAACCCCTGTCTATTTCTCTTTCTCAACTGTCCAGCAAGGGACTGTGCCTGCTGTTAATGAAGTAGCAGTGCTGTGTCACACAAGACCCCTGTCCGTCTCTCTCTTTCTTAATGTTCCAGCAAGGACTGTGCCTGCTGGGGAAAATAAAGTGTCTATAGTTGAATATTTGCAGACAGTCCCAGTTCCATACTAGCAGCATGGTGTAGCAGTGAGGCCTGTCAATCAGGAACAGCGAGGCATGGCAATGCAGGGAACAATGAATATGCAGGACTCAATTAATTTGATTGGATTCACATCAGTTGGCTATAAGTATACAATCTGATATTTTTAACAACGCAGATGTGGAAATGAACCATGGAGGGTTCAGTCGCACATGGTGTTTAACACATTGCAACTGCTGAAGAGAGATTGGTCTAATTAAATAGCTGTTAATATTTGCGTTTACAAAACGCAACAGTTAATGCATGTATTAACACATGTCTTAACATTACGTTAAATACATGTGTTAACATGTAAACGCAAATGTTCACCGCTATTTAATTAGGCAAATCTCTCTTCGGCTGCAGTGAATTTTAAAACCCATGCGTTAAACAATCATAGTTTTAAAATAAGTATTTAGTTATTTTGTTTAGTTGTGTGGGTTAATTTGAATGGCAGGTTCCCTTTAAAATAAAAAGTCTACAGAGATGCCTTGGTCAGCTTAAAGGGATGCTGTCACCATGGACCTTATTTTCACTAAAGACAGGTTTGCTAAATCCCATTAAAGCTGCATTGCAGATATGCTGTTCTGCCTTCTCTAAGTATTTGCATTACAATAAAATTGTGTGTTATAACTTACCTTGCACCCTGACAGAATCCATTCTGTAGTCCCAGGGGTTGGGCTTTGGTTTGGATGCATTTCAAAAAACAACATGTGACTTGTCTGTGCTGCAGACTCCTCAGCTCTTAGCCCCCACCTTTGTGCTCCTATACAGCCCCTTCCTCTGGCACAAAGGTGGGGGCTAAGAGCTGGGAGTCTGCAGCCCCTTCTGCAGTCCTATACAGCCCCTTCCTCTGGCACAAAGGTGGGGGCCAAGAGCTGAGCAGTCTGCAGCACAGACAAGTCACATGTTGTTTTTTGAAATGCATCCAAACCAAAGCCCAACCCCTGGGACTACAGAATGGATTCTGTCAGGGTGCAAGGAAAGTTATAACACACAATTATATTGTAATGCAAATGCTTAAAGAAGCAGAAAGGCAAATGTGTAATGCAGGTGTGATAAGTTCTGTAACCTGTCTATAGTGAAAATGAGGTCCCTGGTGACATGTTCCCTTTAATTAATTATAACCATCACTAGAAATATTTTCCCTGTGTAATCTATGATGGCTTCCATCTAGCAAGGCACAATGAAGCTCACTTGAAGCTTTAACAAAATGGAAGAAGAATTAGTGAATTACAGCAGCCGAGTCTATAACCAGTGACTTGGAGAGGACTGCTCATTTACAAACAAAGACTATATAGGAAATGACTGTTAATTTATATATTTTATATAGAATCTGTCACCAGCAACCCACCTCACAAACCACAAACTTTTAGACGTCTTTATACATATTTTACTGATGCCTCTATCCATGGGGTTAGAGCCACCCTTTTTCTGAAAAAGACGTTCATTGATGTCCTCTGTTCCAGTCATAGAGGCGGGGTGCTCCAGCATACAGTCAGGCTGCCCTGTCCTCCTTAGTGATGCTGACACTGCTACTCAAGCCCCCTCATGAATGAAACCTTTGAGAGACAGAGAGACCTCTAAATTATTGGTGGAGGGGTGAGGAGGATGTCTACAGTGAGATAGTGGCTATGTGTCACTCAGCTCTGCTACATCACTCCCTCAGGAAGAAGGGGCTTGAGAGAGACACTTGCTATGTGAAGAGAAATCTACATTTCTCCTCACCCCTCTCTCAGGAATTCTCTCTTCAGTGTCATACAGAAGTCTCTCTCTAGTACTCATTCATGAGGGGAGCCAGGTTAGCAGTGTCAGCCTCAGTGAGGAGGCAGGGTTGCTTGAGCTTATGCTGAAGCTCCCCCACCTCCATGACTGGATCTTTAGATACAGAGGGCATCAATAAAAATTGCAAGGAAAGTTATAACACACAATTATATTGTAATGCAAATGCTTAAAGAAGCAGAAAGGCAAATGTGTAATGCAGCTGTAATGGGCTTCTGTAACCTGTCTATAGTGAAAATGAGGTCCCTGGTGACAGGTTCCCTTTAATTAATTATAACCATCACTAGAAATATTTTCCCTGTGTAATCTATGATGGCTTCCATCTTACTAACAAGGCACAACGAAGCTCACTTGAAGCTTTAACAAAATGTAGGAAGAATTAGTGAATTACAGCAGCCGAGTCTCTAACCAGTGACTTGGAGAGGACTGCTCATTTACAAACAAAGACTATATAGGAAATGACTGTTAAATTATATATTTTATATAGAATCTGTCACCAGCAACCCACCTCACAAACCACAAACTTTTAGACGTCTTTATACATATTTTACTGATGCCTCTATCCATGGGGTTAGAGCCACCCTTTTTCTGAAAAAGACGTTCATTGATGTCCTCTGTTCCAGTCATAGAGGCGGGTGTGCTCCAGCATACAGTCAGGCTGCCCTGTCCTCCTCAGTGATGCTGACACTGCTACTGCTATGTGTCACTCAGCTCTGCTACATCACTCCCTCAGGAAGAAGGGGCTTGAGAGAGACACTTGCTATGTGAAGAGAAATCTACATTTCTCCTCACCCCTCTCTCAGGAATTCTCTCTTCAGTGTCACACAGAAGTCTCTCTCTAATACTCATTCATGAGGGGAGCCAGGTCAGCAGTGTCAGCCTCAGTGAGGAGGCAGGGTTGCTTGAGCGTATGCTGAAGCTCCTCCACCTCCATGACTGGATCTTTAGATACAGAGGGCATCAATAAAAATATCTTTGAATAGCCCGCAGTCCCACTGGGCGTGGCCACTGAAGAACCGCAGATAACTTGTCAGGATCCATCTGCAAGCCTTTATCGGAAATAATGTAGCGGAATGGAAGGCTTTTTTGATGAAACAGGCACTTCTCCAGTTTGGCGTAGAGATGGTTGGCCCTGAGGGCCTGAGCAATTGCCGTACATGGGAATGCGGTACAATAAGTCCCTGAAGATATCGTTGACAAACTCTTGGAAAACGGCTGCCGCATTACAGATTCCGAAAGGCATAACTAAATATTCAAAATGCCCATCACGGGTGTTAAAGGCGGTCTTCCACTCGTCGCCCCTCCTGATGCGGATAAGATTGTAGGCCCCACGAAGATCCAGCTTGGTAAAGACTCTCGCACCCCGTAGACAATCCAACAGCTCCGTGATCAGCGGCAGAGGATAGCGATTCTTAACGGTGACTTTGTTAAGACTGCGACCACCTCCATGACTGGATCTTTAGATACAGAGGGCATCAATAAAAATCTTTTTTTTTTTTTTAAAGAACTGTCATCAGTGGAATATGAAGTATCAATAGGACATGTAGAAAAACATTTAGAAGGTGCTGTGTGGTTCTCTTTAAAGGGAACCTATTAAAACATTTAGAAGGTGCTGTGTGGTTCTCTTTAAAGGGAACCTATTGCCAGGAGACCCATTTTTAGCACTCCCCCAGTCCCCACAGAGCATAGTACATACACTGCCAAAGTGTTTTTGTATAAAAAATAGGTTTTACAGAAAAAAAGATATATTATATTGTACCTTTCAATACCATGTGCTGTGTGACTAGGCACTTGTCCCCTGGGAGTGGCTGGAAAGGAGTAGTCCCCCCCACCCTTGGGAAACAGCTCCTCCATGTGTCCTTTTCAAATATATGAAAACACCCATCACTTGGCTTAGCGACGCCCCCT